>JACBKR010004078.1:0-25606 GCA_014218235.1 Colocasia esculenta | reverse complement strand
CATTCTACTCTTTGTCTTTTGGAGTTTCTAAAACTCATTTTGAAGAGCAGGAAGCACAGGCATGGGAAACCATTCCCATTTTGCCTCTCTTTTATCTCCTGCCTTCTATATACCTGTACCACCTCAAAGTTAATGAAAATTCCCTTGGTCATCTGCCTCTATCTTTTCTCTTCTTTCTTTGTCTCAGATTGTCTTTTTGCTCAATGACAAAAAGGGGAGAAAATTAGCATGTCTGAAATACATTCCAATAATTTTTAAAGAAGAACATTAGCATGTCTTATCTTTAGATTGATTTCAGATATTTTTCATCCATGCTTATTGTTCAGTTTTGTCATCATCAAAAAGGGGAGATTGATGATCAGTCTATCCCCATGTAATTTTAATGTATTTTGGTGATTAACAAAACTAAACTATTTTTTATAAATAATATCTAATGAATATTTCATAAGTCTTAAAGTACAGGAAAAATACCAAGGTCAATCAAGCCAATAAAGGTATGCATTACTTCTCTAAAGCTTTAATCTTTTCAACATGATATTTCTCCAAGTCCAATCGATTTCTGTTGAAATTCATAACGATTTCCTTATAAGACCGAAAAGTCATATTGTTTCAATCAAGTCGATTCATAACGACTCTATAAGTTATCGCAACAATTTCTTTAGAAAGCGCAACGACTTGCCTGTCATACGACTCTATAAGTTATCGCAACGATTTCTTTAGAAAGCGCAATGACTTGCCTGTCATAACGACTCTATAGTTATCGTAACGATTTCTTTAGAACTCGCAACGACTTGCCTGTCGTAATGACTTCATAAGTTACCGTAACGATTTCTTTAGAACTCGCAACGACTTGTCTGTCGTAACGACTTCATAAGTTACCGTAAAGATTTCTTTAAGCACTCATAACGATTTGCTTTACACAAAGATTTCTTTAAGCACTCATAACGATTTGCTTTACACAAAGATTTCTTTAAGCGCTCATAACGATTTTCTTTGCGCAACGATTTCTTTAGTATTCATAACGACTTGATAAGTGTTCATAACGATTTGCTCTCTATAATGACTTGTTAGTATTCATAACGACTTGATAAGTGTTCATAACGATTTGCTCTCTATAATGACTTGTTAGTATTCATAATGACTTGATAAGTGTTCATAACGATTTGCTCTCTATAATGACTTGTTAGTATTCATAACGATTTCATAAGTCATATAGACATCAACTTTACAGTTTATATCAACTTGATTTTTAATCTTATCTCTTGAAGCATTGACTAGTCAAAGTCACGCATATATCTATCTATCACTCCTGCATTTATGAGTTCTGAACGTATCTCTTCTGCATGCATGCAGACAATATCGTCCATTATTGTGCTTACTCTATATACATCCTTTAAAACAAGCTATTTGGGATTGCTACTCTAGTGAATACTCACATTAACGTATACTGACAACAAGAGACAGTTTGAGTTGTCTACTGTCTAGCATTTAATGTGTGCAGGGTCCTGAAGACTTTCTATCATACAACGTTGGACCTATAGACGTCAAAAGACATTATCTCTTTGCGTGCTCAAATGGATAAAAGATAGTTGAAGCTTCCAAAATGTCAACCAGTCTAACGTCTATCAATCCAAGAGACAACGGATACTTCAACGACTGTATTTCAAAATATGGAGATATAAACTCAAAGATAGAAGAAAAAGAACCAACGAAGTAGAGAACAAGATCGGTGTTCAAACGTTCAAATCCTTCTGCAAGGAGTCCAGAGCCAAGAATCACTTTCCTCATCACCTTCAGCTCTTTTGCTCTCTGTGTTGTAATAGATTTTCTAAGAGAGCCCGTGTAGTTCTGAGAGTGTGCCTTGTTTAGATTCTTGCTCTCAGTGCTAGTTGCTTCATATCTTGGCTTGTTAAAAGCTTGATCTAGGGGCTTGAATTTCATTCAATTCTCTTTGAGGTGTTGTTCCCTTCGGGTGTGAAGGAAGACCTGGTGGTATCCAGGGTGTAGTTCCCTTCGGTTGTGAAGGAAGACCTAGTGAGGTATCCAGGATGTTGTTGTTCCCTTCGGGTGTGAAGGAAGACCAGCTAAGCTGGGTGTTGTTGCGTCCTTAGGGGGACTGTACCCTAGTTAGTGAAATCCTGAGTTGTTGCTCAGGGATTGGACGTAGGACTCTTAAGGAGAGGAAGTCCGAACTAGGATAATTCTTGTGTTGTGTGATTGTCTTCTTTGTGTGTTTGATATTTAAACTAACAGTCACTAACCTCCTTCGAAGAAAGTTTGTGTGAATATTTTTAGTTACAGATATCTTGCAGATTATTTTAAAAGACCCATTCACCCCCCCCCCCCTCTGGGCTCGTCAAGTGGGCAAGAATTTAGAGTTGCAAGTTACCCATCGCTTCTTTGTTCCATCTTCTAAGAGATATTTTGGTTCTTCTTAGTTTCTCAGTAAGCATTGTTAATCCTACACCCCGGGTATCTCTGTTCCAAGCTTCTTTGATCACCTCCAAGCAGTCATCCCTTTGTAGCCAGAAATCTTCGAACCTGAAAGGAGTTGGTCCTCTTTTCCCCGGGTCTCCATTAGTGTCCAACAAAAGTGGGAGATGATCTGATCCTGCTCTTGTAAGGTGGGTAACCATAGCATTTGGAAAGTTTCCTCTCCAAGTAGTTGTTGCCAAAGCCCTATCTAACCTCTCAGAGATCCTTCTATTACCTTCTTGCATGTTGCACCAAGTGAATGGGACCCCTCTATAACCCAAGTCTGATACATTTGCTTCATCTATCCAAAATTTGAAATCCTTGATTCCTTGTGTCTCAGCGAATTTTCTTCCTCCCCTTTTTTCCTCTTCCCTTGTAATGCAGTTGAAATCACCAATTATTACCAAGTTTGTGTATGCTTCTATTACTGTGGTCAGTTCTTCCCACAGGAGTCTTCTTTCCCTCCAGTTTGTGCTAGCATAGACTCCTGCCAACACCCAGTCTTCTCCAGTTTTCTGGTCATTAAACACCATAAAGATCACCTGGGGAGAGTAGTTTATGATATCAACTAGCCTTGTCCCTGACTCCCAACATAACAACATTCCCCTAGCTTTGTTGTTTGGTTTAAATCTGCAAAAATCCCAGCCCCCACCCAACTTTTCCAATAGCAACGGATCCTGTCCCACCCCCTCCACTTCATGTGTTTCCACCAGGAAGATGACAGATGCCTCTGTTTTTTTCACCACCTTCTTCAGCAGTCTACAATAGCTGACCCTACCTACACCTCTACAATTGTGGAATAAAACCTTCATTGGAAAGGGGGGGGATTTTGAGTTACCTGCCTCAGAGCCCTTGATGTCACCACTGGAGAGGCGACATCTAGCTTCAAGTAGTCTCCTGCTTCTATCTGTTCTCTCCAAGGATCTCCCTCTTCGCCATCGATCCTTAGATGCACGAATGACTGGGCTTCCACAGCGGTTGATCTGATGGAATGCATTGGTCATATCATGAACACTTTCATGAATAGCCCAAAGACTGGATCACCCTAGTTCTGACTGTAGAGAAGTCTCACTCATTGCTAGTTTGGATCGCGATATGAGAGAGAATGTCAAGAATAATTCACTGTATTTTTAACCACATATCTTCATTTGATGTGATTCTAGTTGGATTTCTTAGAGGAAGTCGTAGGGAACAACTTTCAAGAAAAAGTCTCGAAGAGATATGCCATCATTTGAGATGTGTAATCCATGATAATCTTGTATATGTAGATCATGATGTGAGAGAGAATGTGAAGAATAATCTACTATAACTTTGGGCACAGACTACCAATTGAGGTGATTCTACTTTGAGGACGAAGCTGAAGAAGAGTATAACAACTTTGATGAAGACCTAGTGAGCATATCAGCCCTTTTTCAGGCTATAGAAGACGTAATATCCCTAATAGTTTTGGAGGATATGAGAGAGAAAGGGGAGAGAGAAATGGTGCAACGTTGAGAATGACTTCTCTTCTGGCTTTGGGGCAATAGGACTTGGTGAGCAGAGCCTCGATGGGTCTCTTCACGTGGTGGTAGTCTTTTCCTATCCTATGGAGTCCTAAGATGTGTTTAAGATAGAGAGAGAGAGAGAGAGAGAGAGAGTACAATATCGAGTTAGAGAGAGAGAGTCCATGCATGAGAAGAGATGGAGAGTCTATCTTAAGTTTGGATGGAGAGTTTTCTTTTGAAGTTTGTTCATTTTAATATTCACCAAATCACAAAACTAAAAAAATAAATCAAACAAGTCATTTTCTCACCGTATCTCAGCGGTACGGTACAGTACCATATTCCTACGGAAAATGTGGCACGGTCGATCCGGACGGTACGACGAACCTTGGTATAACTGAAGACTCTCTTTGATACCAGATAGGAATAAATTTGGATAGAAAAATTCAAGTTTTTTTACTTTCTCCTTTTCATACCCAATAGCTTAAGATAACTTAGTTCATAGATATAATAATATAAATTATCATATGTCTATCTTTTATCCGACTTGATCCTTCAACGTCACAAAATCTGTCGCATTTGAAGGGAATATAAAAGAGCAAAGAAAGGACATGTCACTGATAGTTGATGAGCGAGGTTGTATTTGGTGATGAGAAAGGCTTATTGCACTTGCATATTGCACTGTAAGTGCAATATGACTAGGCAATAGCCCATGTGGCACCCTTCACATGAGGAGTGATAAAGTGGCAATCCAATTGTTGGATGCCACATAGACTTGTTGCCTAGTCATATTGCACTTTAAGTGCAATATGAAAGTGCAATAAACCTTTCTCTTTGGTGATATATTTGTTGGTTCTTGGAAGAAAGATTAACTTACTAGTTAAATGAATTTTCGGATATATCTGCCTTATACGTACACATGTGAGATGCATGATGACTTTTTCTTCTGCTTTGGAATTATAATACTCCAAAAAAATTTTAAAAAACCACGGTGGCCATGGACACAGTGTCCGAATTCTTGAATCTTTTATAAGCACCTTTGTCTCAGAATTAAGTCGTGGAATGTTTAGAATTTACATTGCTAAACCCAATTTAATACATATAACATATTGTGGTGTGTAATTACATGCCCAATCATCTTACAAATCGCAACAATTAATGGAATAATTATCACAAGTAATTAGTTAATAAGATAGTTAAGTATGTTGCACATTAGGGAATTAATATATATATAATTAACAAGTGTTACTCATATATGGGAGTTGTTGCATGTTTCTTAAAAGCCCATGACCCATGATCTGTACCCATTACCCACATTGGGCCATTAAGTACCTATCAGCTGAACCATGATTATAAAGTGGGAGAATCGATGGTAAGAGACATGCATCAATGCATGCCATGACTTCCTGGCCCCATGAACACTTAAATGGGGTTTGGGCTCAAGAGTACTCCAAAGGGAGGTCTCGGCAGGGAAAGCTTTCCCGTCACTAAGTCCAACAGGGCCGCGGGCTATATATTTTCTGGCCATCCACAAGGATTCCACTTTGAAGAAAGTGATAAAGGTTAAGGAAACTTGGTGTGACTCTTCCTATGATTTCCTGGCTGGCTACTATATGCGCAGCCAGCATGTGGAATCATGGCAGGAAGGAACCCTGGCAAGTCCCCGTCACATCCAACTCGATTCTCCTGTATGATTACCCGCCTCCATCATTGTTGATCCTTCAATATCAAGATTCATATGTCAGTTTCATGAAAGGATAGAATTAAAAATAAAAAGGAAAAAAAACTTGTAAAACTGCCAAGATGGCCGCAAAAGTTGTTTTTAACATATATCTAATGTACACCCTTAGTCGAATTGTCATGATATCTCTGATATATCTAACTATTTATAGCTCTATATATCCATGTTTTACTCAAATTATAGCGAACTGATCTTCACGTTAGACTTTAGAAAGGCATGATGAGCACACATGTCCTAAGGGTACATATTTGTTAATTTAATGATATAAGAATTGAAAGTTTATGAGTGCAGCTAGTTAATATTGTTAGTCATATATATCAGGAGATTTTTTACAATTAATCAGCAAGGCAAGATTTCTGTGTAGCTTTAAATGGGTATATATATATATACAAAAACTTCCTAGAAGAAATAGCATAGTTTTGGGGAAAATATCACCTGTACTCAAATATGATCTCAGATGTGGAGGTTTATTAGCCTCTTATTTCCATGATGGCAGGAAGCAAAATCGTAGAAGAACTTAGTCTTCTGATTAATTACGGTATCATCAGAGAGCATCGAGGTTGCTTCTGCTATGAGCTAAGTTCTGAGGAGGGACATCTTTCCTACGTACGTTTTTAGAAACTGTTAAGGTCGAAGATTAAAGAAGAAGTATTATGCCGTGGAGAATCCAATCAATTAACACAAACACATCAAAAAGACCCCTGATTCAACCTTATCGGCCGGAAGGACAGGTTAAGGGGCAAACAAAGATTACAACAGCTAAACAAGCTTGGATTAATAGAGCACTATTTTGGAAACGTGTTTGTACAAATTATAATTAAGTGTCCCTTTCAGTTACTATATATATATTTACGTTATGGAAGATTATGCACGAAAGCATATCCATCACCTTTTCGGCTACCTCAATTCTTTCGTTCAAACTTTATTAATTGTTTATCGATATTTATCCAGTAAATTTCATTTGTCTTCCTTACGAGAACGAAATAAGTTAGGAAAGCTAATCCAAATGTTATCAGGTATGGCATGTTGTGCCAAACATTATTCTTGAATCTAAAAAACTGCCGAAGTAATTAGTCTCACAAAAGCTGTCTGTGCTTCATATAAAACAAGACCATTAATTAAGGACGAGTATGTACATTAGGATAACCTGCAGAAGCACAACAGACTGTGATTGCCACATCTTCTTGGAAAGAAAAGAAGAGAATAGGAGGAACAGCTCACACAAATAGGAGGAGACCGGAGACCTAGCTAGTTAGTAGTCTCTTAGTTCAGATAGACAGTACACACATTTTTTTGTCTTACTTTTTCAGCACCTCGTGGATTCCCCATTGATGTTGTCGAGAACAGCGATGATTCCGACGACGAAAGCCTGGTCGTAGCTGGTTGCACCACCACATGGTACACATCCTTGCTGGCCATGGCGTCGATCTCTCTCTGCACACCCATCTGCATCGGCACGAATTAGAGACAAAAAAAAAAAAGAAGACCAAGACGATAGAAAAGCGATCAAATGTACGGACTACATGGATCTTCATGACAGTCTCATGTGCGCTTACCTGTGCCACAACGTTGCCTCGACGATCCTTAATGGTGCAAGCTCTCTCGGCGAAGGACCCCTGCACCTCGAACTCCCAACTGTTCTTCCCCTTGGGCTCCACAGAGACCTTAATCTTGCAGTTCTTTGTCAGATACGACTTGGGCTCCCTTAGGCTGAAAACTGAGTTGCCAACGCCTTCGTAATCCATGAGGTACCCTCTCCACTGGTTCTGGACGCTCAGTGCCTGGACGATGCCGCCCTGAAAACCCCCCCAGTTAGAAACAACTTTTAGACAGCAGAGAAGTTTTCTGCACTCCTCAGGTTTAGAAATATACATACTGTATAAGATCAACCTCAAGTGCATGCATGCGTTACCTTCTTGCGGATGAAGAGGATGGGTTCGCCATGCCCATCTCTCAGCAGCAGCTGCCCTTCGGCACCGAGGGTTCCACAACCGTCCACAGTGAAGAGCACCCTCTGCGTATAGTTGGTAACGACAAAGCCGCCCCCATTCACTACAAGAGGTCTCTTCCTGATGATCAACATCGTCTGGTGGAGAGAGCAGAAGATCTTGCTTACGACAGGCGCCATCTCTCTCTCTTTCTACCCTAGTAGAACTCAAAGTTTCAATATAATTCTGCTCTTTCCCTGAAAAAAAGGAAGAAAACAGACCGATATATGAATGAAGCTGCCTGGTTATCTAAAGAGAGGCACGCAGAAACATATTTATACTTGGAAGGGAAGCTAAGGTCCTGGTGGGTGACCCCAATTCAAAGTTTGGTAGCCGCTGCAAAAAGATAATCTTGACCACAGCGATGGATCCAGATGGTTGCAGAGAGAAGGGAGTTCTTTGAGTGTGGAAAACCTTGTGGGTAATAATTGAAGTTTGCAAAAGGTTGGGCAAGATTTCTTGCTAGGGCAGGAGAAGCCCTAGAAAGTGTAGGTGCTGGTGTAGAAGTTGGGTGGTTTACCCGAATATATATGCCTTTCAGTTAAGGAACACAGAGAGGGCGGGAGCATCTTTGAAACAAAGACCGATTGCTTTAAGTTAACAACATCGATCTCCATGGACTAGTCGGGCACTTTTATCCAAATTAATAATATTATAGAACCCCTGTAGCACTAGCTCACCATTGGATCTCATTTTTCTCCAAGTCTTGTTGAGTTCCCTTTTGGCATTTATGTACATCTATTTTTGAGGTTCTGCCTATATATAAACTAGTCTTAAAAGTGATTGGTGTGTGCAATTAAAAGATACCAGAAAATTAAGATGGTTCTTTCCACCGTTTTAAGCAAAATAAGATCACTGAACATGTAAAAAGAAAAGCCATGACACAGACTTTTCTTTTTCTCTCCATCGATCGACATTTTAGATAATATGCATTTAAAGAAATATAAATGCATGAGTCATAAAGATGTAATTTTGAATGCAATAATGCTCTGCGTATAAAAATCATATATACCACAAAGTTCGAATGTAAAAACATACCGATATTTTTAAAATGCATATAACATGGACCTTCAACTTTACTTTTGCTAATTAGAGTGAAGTTTCTGCGACTTCAGGTCACTTTCTCGGCGTGGAAATCTTACTCACTGCATGTGGGGCAAAGAAGACATATCAGGCCACTTCAACGTTCACATCATGTTCCTGAGCTGGGTGCTTACAACTCGTTTCCAGCAGATCTTTGTCCTAAAGAATGGGTCCATGAACCCGCGTCTTACAGACATTGCTACATATATATGGATTGAAAAATAAATAAATAAATAAATATATATATATATATCCCATTCATATGCTTACGTATCTAAATTAGTCAAAAATAAATGTACTTTCATTAAATATATTTTAGAGGTGCATATCTATTTAAAAGATGTACGTCCCAATATTCGATGGTTTTTAATAACACTTATTTAAAATATCTAAAATCTAATTCACATCTAATCGTTACATCTGAAATTTAAAAAGTACTTAAATATATTAAGAAGTGAAAAAAATTATTTGATAACTAATTTAAATAACATCTGAAACAATGAGATACAATCTGACAGTCGTCGGACAACGTCCGGTGGTCGGCGCTTGGCGTCCGATGATCTGGAGGTTGGTGCTCGGTGGCAGTGCCGACGGTCGGCACCTGGCGCCTAGGGCGCTCGACGGTACTGTAGTCGGCGATCAACGCTAGACGCTGGTCGATGGCAGTAGTCGACGGTTGGTGTCCGACGGCCAACGTCGTCCTATACCCGGTGCCCGATGGCCCGACTGCCAGTGCTAGGCTGTGGTGTCCAGTGGTCAATGGTTAACGTCTGACAGTCTGCACCCAGCACTGAGTGGTTAGCAGTCGGCACACGACGGTCGAACGTTGACCCTCAGGCACCGGCCACCAACCACTGGATGCCGTCCGCGAAGCGTCGATCATCGGCCGCCGACTTCCGAACGTCAGGTGTTGACTGCCGAGCACCAAGAGCTGAAAACCTTACATATCTGGAAAAAAAAAGTGACATATACTTCGCTTTATTTAAGAGGAAAATTTAAAGAATAGATGTTCATTTAGATATAAATTTAGACGTTTTACCAAAAAAGTCTTATCAAACGCACCATTCGTATCCACGTACTTAGCTAGGACAACTTGATGGTAGCCTCCTCCTTTCTGGCACAACAGGGTGGAACAAAGAAAGATATATAATTAATTATAATCCGTAAACATATATAGAAAGATTTACTTTCTTGAGGAAACCCACACAATTCTACCTCTCTCATATTATTGCATAGGTCGGTGGACTCAGGCAAGCATTGCAAAGATCTAATTAATGTGTGGCAGAAATAATCCAAATTAAGAGAATCTGTTTGGGACTCCTGTGACGAATTGAACTGAGGCCTCCACCATCCGCTTCCTTGCTCTTGCTGGCATTTCATGGTCTACCAAAACCATGATGGTAGTATGTCCAGCTGCTGAGGGGAGCACTATTAGAAAAAGTGGTTTTACGGACGGATATTTTCGACGAAATTTGTCTGTCGGAATATCCGTCGGAAATACAAATTTTCGACCGATTTCTGACTGATTTCCGACGCAATCATCGGAGTTTTCGACCGATTTCCGACGAAATTCTTTTCCGTCGGTAATTTTCTGACCAACTATTTTCGACGGCTATTTCCGACAAATTTCTGACGGATTACCGATGGAAACGGAGTTTTCGACGGATTACCGACGGATTTCCGACGGAAAGAATCCGTCAAAAACGCAGCATTTTCTTGTGGTGGAGGGCGGTTGCTTCCTTAGGGAAGAACCTCCTTCCCTTCTCCTCTCCTCGTTTTGAGGAGACCTCTTTTCTCTCTCACCGCAGGATCTGTCTCCCTCGAGAGGATTTTGTGTTTTTTTACCTGGATCAGTTTGCTTTTGGGAAGTACTTGCCAATTCTTTTAGTTTCTCTTGTGGTTTTCTTTCCTTCAATTCTCTTGTGTTTTGGTGGTAGATTTTTTGTTTTAGATTTACAACTATAGATTGAGATCTTCTGCATACCAGATTAGATCTGTTTTAGAACCCACCCAAATCTGGTTTCTTCTTTCTTCTTGTTGTAGATCTCTTCTTCTTTTATCCCCATTTGTGTCTGCCTCAGCCCCACTCTTTTAGCATCAGACTTTTCCTCTCCAACCCCGATCCTCCATATCTCCCTCAATCGCTTTTTGGAGTTGCCTTCTCATTGAGGCATATTGATATGGTGACTTATCATGGTTTCGGTCGTTCTTTGTGGTGGTGATTGGAACTTAGATCTGCAGTTTTTATAAGATGCCTATTTCGATGTTCTCTCAATTTTGTGGGAAGCGTGCATATTCTTGGAATGTATTTTCAAGTCTTTCGTTTGGCGGCATTATTCTCCAAGTTTTCCTTATTTGGAGCAACATGTCGAAGAAGTTATATTGCATAGGAGTAATCTTTTATATACTACCTCATTGTTGTATTACCTTGACCGTGTCGGTGTTGGGGTGCTTTCCAATTTATGTCTCTCAAATCTACTCTGTATTTTTTATTTTAGTTGAGAGAGTTGCTTGTTGCACATCTCATACGAGATGTACATGTACATCATCGATTTATTAGGTACTCATTATATTAATATGATGAGACGTCTAATCTTTTATAGATATATGTGCATATTTATAGGGAGACGACATGTAATAAATAATTCTCAATAAAAATAAAATATATCTTATTATTGTAAAAACAAAAAGTAATAGGGTTTCTTTAAAAATAATATATTTTGAAAAGTTTATTAGTTAAATAGCAGGTTAAAAATTTTAATTAACAAAATAACATATTTTTGACCCGTCAACGTTGTGCTGGCGCGTGCATCGGCATGGCCTTAAAAAAAAATATAAAATAAGAAAATCGATCATAGGTTGACTGATTTCTTTACTGTACAGACAGTAAGGCATGACCGATTTCCTTACTGTAGTAGCTTTGTTTTTTTTAAATTAAATTAATGTCTTTAGTTTTATATTTAAACATTATCTAATCAAGATAAAATTTTAAACATAAATTTATTAGAATGTGATACATTTTATGATGATTTTAGTTTAATTTTTTATAATAAATTTTTGTCGAGTGAAAATTACCTCAAAAAAATAAATCAAATTTATCTCGATATATGTACTTCAATAATTCTCAATATTCATACTTTTATAATCAACATATTTTTTCTGATAATTATGGTGGTTTCATATTCAATTATGTTAACGAAATCCGGTTACGCCCTATGGGGATACACTTCTGAAGACAATATCGAAGTTATGTTAATAATATAAGAATACTTCTAAATAAAGATAATATATTATTAACATAACTTTGGTACTATGATAACTTGATTATTTAATAAATAAGAGTTAATTTAATAGATGAGTTAAATTAAAAATCTAACGATAAAATGAACATGGTGATGGTATAACCCTCCACCTTAACGTGGTCATACGATAGCCCGCTTCAAAGTCGCATCCCACAGACACTCCACATTAACTTAATGATATCGCAGTGGGTATCTTTTTGGCCAAGGTTATGTTACTCTCATTTATTAAATAATCGAATTGTTACAGTATCAAAATTATAGTAATAATATAAAAATATTTTTCAATATAAATAATAAAAATAATTATATTTTATATAAATAGTAAATATAATTATTTTTTATTTAGAGATACTCTTACATTATTAACATAACTCTGATATTATCTTTAGAAGTACATATCCCGATAGGGCGTCACCGGATTTCGTTAAAAGAATTGAATATGAAACCAACCAAATTATCAGAAAAATATGTTGATTTTAAAATTATGAATATTGAGAATCACCAAGGTACAGATATCGAGATAAATTTAATTTATTAATTTTTGAGGTAATTTACACTAAACAAAATTTTATTTTAATAAATTAAATTAAAATCATCATAAAATATATCACATTCTAATAAATTCATATTTGAAATTTTATGTTGATTAGACATTGTTTAGATATAAAAATAATATATTAATTAAATTAAAAAAAAAACAAAAAACAAAACCGCTAGAGGAAGAAAATTCCTTACTTTCTGTACAGTATTTTATACTTTTTTTTTTAAGATCGCGCCGACACACGCGCTAGCAAAGTGTTGACGGGTCAAAAATATGTTATTTTACCAATTAAAAATTTTTAAACTGCTATTCAGTTAATAAACTTTTTAAAGTACGTCAATTTTTTAAAAAATCCAAAGTAATATGTCGAGCTAGCTGCACCTGCACCACTGCCCAAGCTCCTGGCTCTCGTACATCCCCCACACCTTCCCCCATCCCCCCAAACTGCAACCAACCCCGGCCTCCCCGCAAGCATCGGCCATGCATGCTGCAAAGTGTGCAAACCCATCTGTTGAAGAGTTAACTTTCTCGGTCCCCCAGCGTGTCAAACTCTGGGAATCGTATCGGCCTAACTCCAGGATGCTTGACAGATGGAGGGAGATGGGCCAGTACTACTCCGTGTTATAGTGACCCCCTGCGACTTGACCTTTTTTTCTAGTTTCTTGCAGGCTAAGAGTACGTAAACTATCCAGCACCCGACGGGAGGGTGAGCAACTCATTAGTCTCCTCTTTTCTTCTTTCGCTTTCCAGCAGGATCTCCCTTGCCGTGAAACCTGCAGCATCTCATGGACCAACCGCGCGCACAGGCTTCCATCCGCTGCGTTTGCATGGTCGTCCACTGCGAATCCTGCCCTTCGTTCCTTTTTCTTCTTCCACTGTCGAGGAATCCTCATCTCTTGCTGTAAAACCTGCAGCATCTCACCGCAGTACCCCCACAGGCCGCCTCCGTCCACGGCGGGGTGCATGCATGGCCCTCCACTGCGAATCCTGCAAGAGGAGAGGAGAGGGCCGGGGAATCATGCCCCTGGCGGTGGCAGCCAATCGCGGTTGCCATCGGATCGAGCGTTTTGGGTCCCCCCGGGTGCCGCTGTCGGGCATGCATATGAACCACGCCGCCGCCATGATCATCAATTTGTCATCATCCTCCAACGTCAGAATCTTAATTTTCTCATTTAATTGAGGCTTACTAGCTAGACGAACACTTTTCTGTTCATTTATTTGGGCATCAAATGCGGAAGGATACAATCCACACGAAAAATTAATCCAGCTAAATGGATTCTTGAAAGAAATTTTTACATGCATGTGTACCCTCTTAATTAAGAGTTTACTCATTTTTCGATCAGTCTTTTTCATAGTATTACTTTAAAAAATCTCACAAGTCATATTAATCATAAATTAAAATGCTCATGTTCATCTAATACTCTGTTATGAACATGGACGGATGTAGAGAGCAACCAGTGGGGTCACGTGACTCCACTGAATTTTTTTTTTTGTTCAAGTAACCATGTAATTTGTGTATTTTGGGGGGGGTTTATAAGGGGGTGACCCCACTGAAAATTTTTTTGGGTTCAAATGACCATGTAAATTTTGTATTTTTGAGGGGTTTTATAGGGGTGACCCCACCGTAAGAAAATAATTGATGGTAATAAATTGTCTTATTATTATTAAAATATTTCTTTTTTATTTTAAATATTTATTTATATTATTTACAATATATATAATTATATAAATATTAAATATATAATTTGAGTGACCCCACTGGACAAAATTTCTAGATCCGTCTCTGGTTATGAATTTTACTCAACTCTAGTTATTTTTATTGTATTTAGAACATCCAAACCAAATCTCTCTCTCTCTCTCTCCCTTGGAAGTAGAGTCTAATTCCTCTCCGTACATAGGAGGATCTGACTATCAATATTAGAGAGAGTTTTACGGAAAAAAAATAACTCTTTTATATTTTGATTTATTTTTTTTCGTAAAACACATGCGGTTCCACCAAAACCCTCTCTAATATTAATAGAGTACAATTCTTCTATGTACTGAGAGAATCTACTCTTAGAAATAAGACACTTGACAAAGAAACTCCTTTTTATAACTAGGAAAATCTTCATCAAAAGTCCCTATTTTTATAAATGGGGGCAGAATATTTGCCAGCATGTATGTTAAACAAAAGTTAACTGTAAAAATATTCTGGGCATGAATTTGGCTTGAGAAAACTACTAAAACTAATGCAAAAAAAAAACATTTTTGGCCCATCTAAATTGAAACTATGTGACAATTACATCGTACGTGTTAGTTAATTACCATAATTAAATAGACAAATTAAGGAACATGACGTGCATACAAAAACATCTTATATAAATGTCAGGCAAGGTATGCATCCTTTTTACTAATATAGGGAACTGTGTTTTGCTGAAAAATCAGAAGGTGATCATGAAGTGTCCAGGCTGCTAACCATGCAAGAAATATATAGTTTCCCTGTTCAGGGGCAAAGGGCACCGTGAAATGTCGACGTTGCAAATATCTAGTTGCAGATATATCAATGCTGGACACTACAGCTATCTCCCTGAAAGAAATTAACCCTCCTCCTAGATGGTGTTTTCCTCACGGGAATAAGAAGTGGGAGAGAATTATGTCAATCCTCCAAGTTCCAAATAATTCTTCTTATTAATTAATTTATACGTACACACCTAGCTAGCTAGCTCCTTGTTCAATAATTTGTTTCACTTAATTACATTTTAATCGGCCGGGGCAACTATTCGTCAGGCATCAGAGAGTTCTTGATCAGAAATAGATGGGTCAACTCGCTTTTGAAGGCCACTCAAATTAATGTAAGCGGCGGAGGCAGTGGCAGGAAGCGGCAGACGAGATAGCCCTCACAGAGTGGACGATGGAGCAGCAGTCCTGTCGACAATGATGCGACCAATTCGATCAGATTTCTAAGACATGACAACCTCCAGTCCAGTGGCTCTGTGTCTGTTTGGAGGGGGAGGAGCACGGGTTGCTACCTGTTTTTGCTTGGTCACCTACTGATGTTGGAGGAGAGAGGGTGAGTGGTGGCTCCGGGTAGCCCCAAGGATGCCATTCCCTTCGTCCCCCTTCCTGAAGCGCAGCAGCCCGTTGCCGCCACATCTGGCTGCCTTCCGTTGCAGTCGGTGTCCCCCGCGCTGCCGCTGTCACTCCAACGGTGGAGAAGGGCTCACTTACCACCCCTCGGCATCTGCTTCGACGGGGCCAGCGGGGAGGGGAGCGAGGGAGACGCGGGGGGGGGGGGGGGGGGGGGAGGGGGTGCACAACACCGTCAGATGGCTGTCAGCTCTGCTGGCTACGACGGTCGTGCTCTCTTTCTCCTCCTCCGCCCACACCCTCCTCTTGGCGTCCACGCCACCCCCGGAGGATGCCATGTTCGAGAGGACGTGCCGCAGACGCTCTCGGGTCGGTTCACTCACTTTGTTAGCTAGTTAAATGCTCGCCTTTATTCTCTTCCCTTTGGTGTGCACGCCCCATCTTTCGGCGGATTTTTTTTTAAAATAACATAGTTTGAAATTTTTTTAAGGAGAATAACATAGTAAAAATTCAAATTCGCAATCTAACACATTTTGTACAGTGAACTATATTTTTATATTTAAAAAATAAAAAAATAAAAAGTCGAGAGCACGCATACCGACTTGCAAGTCGACCAAGCCATGGCCGACTTGCAAGTAGGCAAAGTCATTGCCGACTTTGCTCCTGGCAAGGGGCGGCTGGGAGCTCAAGCTTTTTTGTTTTTTTGTTTTTTTTCCCTCTCATATCTGATATATTTAGAGATCTAAATGATATCTAATTAAGATGAAATTTAAAATATAAGTTAATTAATAGATGATACAAATTATAATAATTTTAGTTTAATTTTTTAAATTAATTTTTTGTCAAGTAAAAATTGTCCGAAAAATTATTAGGTCGACTTAATCTCAACATCTAAAGATCTAAATGATGTCTAATTGAGGTAAAATTTCAAACATAAGTTAATTAAGAGATGATACAAATTATAGTAATTTTAGTTTAATTTTTTAAATTAATTTTTTATCAAGTAAAAATTGTCTCAAAAATCATTAGGTCGACTTAATCTCAACATCTAAAGATCTAAATGATGTCTAATTGAGTTAAAATTTCAAATATATGTTAATTAAGAGATGATACAAATTATAGTAATTTTAGTTTAATTTTTTAAATTAATTTTTTGTCAAGTAAAAATTGTCCCAAAAATTTTTAGGTCGACTTAATCTCAACATCTAAGAATCTAACTAATGTCTAATTGAGACAAAATTTCAAACATAAACTAATTAAGAGATGATAAAAATTATAATAATTTTAGTTTAATTTGTAAAATAATTTTTTGTCAAGTAAAAATTATCTAAAAAATCATTAGGTCGACTTAATCTCAACATCTAAGAATAGAGACAGGCCAGCTAGCCAGCCTGACCGAGGCAGGGGTAATCGACGGTGTGCTGGCTCAGCCGAGTTGTCTTCAACCGCGTCCGAAGCCGACCCACGGTTGAAGACAACTCGGCTGAGCCAGCACACTGTCGATTAACCCCTGCCTCTGTCAGACTGGTTAGCCTGTCTCTGTCCATAGATGTTGAGATTAAGTCGACCTAATAATTTTGGAGACAATTTTTACTTGACAAAAAATAATTTAAAAAATTAAACTAAAATTACTATAATTTGTATCATCTCTTAATTAACATAT
Organism: Colocasia esculenta; assembly: GCA_014218235.1. Classification (NCBI taxonomy): domain Eukaryota; kingdom Viridiplantae; phylum Streptophyta; class Magnoliopsida; order Alismatales; family Araceae; genus Colocasia; species Colocasia esculenta. Next base: position 8,266 of record JACBKR010004078.1, on the reverse strand, counting down.
ATTTGAAATTTTAACTCAATTAGACATCATTTAGATCTTTAGATGTTGAGATAAGTCGACCTAATGATTTTTGGGACAATTTTTACTTGACAAAAAATTAATTTAAAAAATTAAACTAAAATTACTATAATTTGTATCATCTCGTAATTAGCTTATGTTTGAAATTTTACCTCAATTAGACATCATTTAGATCTTTAAATGTTGAGATTAAGTCGACCTAATAATTTTTGGGACAATTTTTACTTGACAAAAAATAATTTAAAAAATTAAACTAAAATACTATAATTTGTATCATCTATTAATTAGCTTATGTTTTAAATTTCATCTTAATTAGATACTATTTAGACCTCTTAATATATCAGATAGGAGAGGAAAATAATAAAAAAAAAACAAAAAAACTTGAGCTCCCAGCCGCCCCTTGCTAGGAGCAAAGTCGGCAATGGCTTTGCCGACTTGCAAGTCGGCCATGGTTTGGCCGACTTGCAAGTCGGTATGCGCGCTCCCGACTTTTCATTTTTTTATTTTTTAAACGCAAAAGTACAGTTCACTGTACAAAGTGTGTTAGATTGCGAATTTGAATTTTTACTGTGTTATTCTCCTTAAAAAAATTTCAAACTGTGTTATTTTAAAAGAAAACCCTCCTTCGGCTTACTCATTAATGGTGCTGCCACTGGCGTTGGGGGTGTCTGCAGGGGGTGCTGGGGCGCCGTCGAAGAAGAGGATCTAGAAGCCCAAATCGAGGGAGGCGGAGAGGTGCACCAGCAAGTGCGTGGGCACCTGCATCCACGGCGGCGTCGGCTCCCCCGGCTAGGGCCCCTTCAACATCCGTAGGTGAGGAGGGACGAAGATTAAGCAGCTCCATTTTGAATTTGTATATAAGAGAGAGAGAGAGCAGAAGCAGGGAGGGGCGGGGTAGGTAGAGAGCAGAAACGAGGAGGGGGCGGGGCGGGCGTGTGTAAGAAAAGTTGAAATATTTGTCAACGGTTTTTATAGCCATTGACAAATATAACATATGTCAATAGCTAGTCATAATCGTTGACAAATATTAAGAAGGGTGAAAAATATCCCGCCATTTTTTCATCAATATATGTCAACCGTTACATTAGGCCGTTGACATATGATGAACATACGTCAACAACTATTTTAGCCGTTTACATATATAAAGGTTATGTCAACAACTCACATTAACTGTTGACATATGTTCATCATATGTCAATGGCCTCCTTCAACCGTTGACATATGTTATCTTATGTCAACGACTCTAGTAGTTGTTGACATATGTTACACTTATGTTAACGGAAGAAAGTAGTCATTGACATATGTTTATCATATATCAACGACTTACGATAGTTGTTGACATATATCTTATATATCAACAACTATTATTAGCCGCTGACAAAAAATCATTGACAAATCATAATTCTCTACTCTACAGAGCTCCTCGATATCTAATATTATAAGTGAGAAATCGATGCTTAGTTGAGTTTAGTTCGGTGAGTTGTCGGTCGCTCCAAATTTGTCACGGCATGCATCTTGACATCATTGGATCTAAATAGATCCCAAAAATAGAAGGAAAAAAAGATTGACTTCCATGTGATTTACTGCATTCAACACTAGCAGTACTCTGAATTTCTGTTAATTTGAACCCCAGCTAGTCCTAAGCCAACATTACCATTCACTACTTTTCTCTCTCCTCCCCAGGTGAAAGAGAATCTCCACATTCCACTGCAATGATTAAATTAAAGTATTTATTGCAAGAGTATTACTGCAATGTTGATCGTTGGATTGCTAAAAAACAATGTTATCAACTATGAGAAAAGTTTTAGTATATTTTTTTATTACACTTAAGTGTAATATAACTAGATATTAAATTCATATGACACTTCACATGATGAATAATAAAATGACAATCTAATTATTAAATGCTATATAAATTTAGTATCTAATTATATTATACTTAAGTATAATATGAAAATATATTAAGTCTTTCTCATCAACTATAGGAGAAGTGGAAGTAACCTAAATAATGAGATGGGCAATTGGAGTATTAATTCCACCGAATTAGCAAGTAAAGTTCTCCTCAATCAATAAAATTATTTTATTACTCAATGTATTTAACGAGCCATCTCCTCCACTTACCTCGCCCCTACCAACAAGCAGAAGGGAATATAACTCACTGGGTCGATGTGACCTCACGTAGGCTCATCAAACATGCAATTGGATGCCAGTTGGAAAACCATATGGCATGATGAGGAGTACTGTGGCTGTCTACGTCCAAAACACAGCCACATCCCACCCTTCTTCTTCTTCTTCTCTCTCTCTCTCTCTCTCGGCATGATGAGGAGTGTGGCTGTCTACGTCCAAAACACAGCCACAGCCCAGCCTTGTTCTTCTTCTTCTTCTCTTCTCTCTCTCTCTCTCGCGGCATGATGAGGAGTGTGGCTGTCTACGTCCAAAACACTGCCACAGCCCACCCTTGTTCTTCTTCTTTTCTCTTCTCTCTCTCTCGCGGCATGCTGAGGAGTGTGGCTGTCTACGTCCAAAACACAGCCCCACCCTCTATCTCTGTCTCTGTGACTGCATGGCCTGCCCGGTCAGTAGGCGCTGCTCTCACACCACCCACTCACGCGACAAGACAGAGATGATGTCCAGCTGAAAGGGAATTTATTCTGCATCAGCCCCTTGATTTATTCTGCGGGTCGGCGAGGCCCACAAGGCTTCTTAAAACTGCCAAACTAACATGATCACGAATGGAGGGGAGATATTATTCAGCTCTCTTCATAGCGATGGCTATGCATATTTTATTCTGGAAATTTACTCACACTAGCTTATTTAATTATGTAAATTAATTTTTTTTAAGTTCTTCTAAATTTTTAGGACAGATTTGATAACTAAATAAATTATTTACAACACGGGTATCCACTAATAAAATAATTTTTTATAGCCGTCTTTTATTTTGATGTAATAATTGAAGTAATATCGATCACTTTATATCATATCAATGTTATTAATGAGATAATTTTATGTTACATCAGGGTTATTAATGAGGTTTAGCTCTATTTTAAGATGTTTTGAATCTCTTATAAATTCAAATAACTTTATTAGTTCAAAAATGAGAGTTAAACTTATCAAGATTTATCAACAATAAATATTGATAAGTGTATGATAAACTATCAAATTTACTAAAGCGACAAATAATTAGCAGATTGATAAATTTTTTTATCAAAAATTATCGAGACTTATTTAATTATCAAACATGCCCTTAACCTATCTTCCAAGTAACTCGCTAAGTCGTGATGGCCCCGAGGCATGTGGTGCTAATGCTTTATCAAATTTTTCATTTGGTTTCGATAGCTTAAATGCAGCCATGACCAGTGCATATACGTGCACACCTAGCTTTAAACACAATATACACATCATCCATGTAACAGGGGAGATAATTAAGGTAATAAGGTAACAGTGCTAATCCCGTTGCTTAACCCCAATACAGTGTTCATACACAAAGAAACGAATTTCTATATGAAAGTTGTCGAAGATCCTGTTGAGAAGACAGTTCCAATTATTGGGCCCTTTCGGCATGGTGCGTCATAAGAGGGGTGCTAAAATTTATTTCACTTTGAGACGAATGTATAGACTAATTAAAGATAACTAAAATTATTTTTATATATAACATGAGACAAATACATTAGGGGAGGGATAGAAGTTATACATATATAACTCCCTAAAATTAATAGAGTATATTTGGAATTTAAATAGATAAAAATATACATAATAGCTGTCAAACTAGAAATAACTTGGAGATAATGTGACTAGAATATATCTGAACGCCCCAATACTGAGATTGTTTAAGTCTCTGCAGACGTTATTCAAAGATAGTCTATCCTTGTATACGCTATCTGTGAAACAAAGTGGCCCGCCATCAATGTTTTCCCAACAAGGTGAAAGGAAGATATTTTTTAACATGGCTTTGTTGTTATCCTCTTTCATGGTCTAGAACTTTTGAGTTAAGGATAAGAGCGAAACACTTAATGGCGTAAGAGAGAGCCAACCGTGGACCCCTAATGAAGCCCATCAGAAAACGAGAACAGAAATGAGACCCTCACCCACGTTCAAAAATACTCCACAAATCCTTGTTACACTCAAGTTGCAAAGGTAATTACATTCGTGGAAAGGACCATTGTTTGATTGGACTTGTCCGACACTCGATCACTATGGATAATAAGTAATATACGTACATAATATTTAGAACATAATGGGTTGATGGGATGTTCAGAAGAACCTGGCAGCGCTTTAATTTTCTGCACGAGAAAAATTGTAACCTTTTCTAGTTGATATTTTTTCCAAGCCACTCTTCCCACCTCTTCCCCTCCATGAATGCTATTCTTTCATCGAGGGCACGAATCTTGATTAGGAATACCTTCAATTCTTTTTTAAAATTTCTATTCTTTAAATTTGACATAGTTATTATTATTACTATACATATATATATATAATAAATTTTTGTAAACAAAAGAACTGAACTACTTATAAATGGGTCAAAGAGAAAACACAAGAGAAAGACCACAGGCAGCCGTGCAGAATGTGGGCAGCTCAGATCTTGACCAAAGAGGGCTGCTAGCTAGTGAACTGGAGTTTCTTGAGGGCATTGATGGTTGTACTTTGTTCTAGGATACTCCCCTCTCAATGAAAGGGATGTAAGACGTTACGAGGTCCAACCAATTAATGTATCCTTATTCTTATCCTTCTTCGAAAAAATATCTTTCTGATACCCATTTAACGTACACTATATCTTTATTCTCATCTTTAATATTAAAAAAAAAACAAAATAGCATCTATAAGAGTAAGTTCCGTTGTTCGTTAACAGGTAGAACATGTTCCCACTTGAAGGTTGAGAGCGAACGGTCACCGGTGTGATTGGTAGCCTACAAGATCAGAAGGCGTCAGGGGAACTCGGTTGAAGAACCGGGAGAACCCTTTGATGCCGAAGTCAAATATGACTGTCCAAGAGGGCGAGATGGGAGGTTCTTTTGTGTGTAGCTTTGCGCGTAGGCGATTGTGTGGTAGTGTTTTCACGTACCTTTGCATGAAGGTTATCTGTTTCTTATATAAGTAGGGGACCTGAAGGGTCCAGATACATTTCTCTCCAATGATGACTGGAGAGATGCGACGGTCGAGACGTTCCTTGGGACTTTGTGCTTGTGGTGCTCTAGATCGTAGGGAGGCATGTCGCACCATCGCATTAACTGCTATGGAGACGCGAAGAGTCACATAGCATCGCATCGTAGGTTATAGAGGTACCGAACAGAGCCAGCGACCCTGCTCGGTGCGACTGCCTGGTGTTCGATGATCTTGATGCTAGAACTGTGGAGGGCCCGAGCATGAGCCCAAAGATTTGTTCGGTGAGGTTTTGGGTCTTCTTCCAAGTAGGAGTGCTCTGTGACTCTATCCTGTTCGAATAGGTTCAGAGATATCCGAAGACCAGACATCTTGAAACCCTTGGGCACGTGGTGGCTGAGGCATGTTCGGAAGCTTGAAGCTGTTTTCGAGGACACGTGGCTGAACAGCCATCGCCCTGCTACTATATTGGGTCATGATGGGCCTAGGAGTCTAGAATTAGCCTCCACACTTGCCCCCCACCCTCTCAAGCCTGCTCGGATGTGACTGTGAGCACTTGAGAGGGGAGATGACTGTTCAGTATCGCCCTCTTCGCATTAAATGTGTTGATGGCCACGATGGTGCGTACGGTAGTTAGTGACGCCATTGAAGCTTTTTCGGTACTGTCGTTTCATGATGATGAAGGATATGTGAGGTGACTAGGACTCTGAAACAGCTTTTTGAACGGGCTGTTCGAGCGAGCGGACTACCGTTTCTAATTTTTGAATCTCGCACCTCTTCTTCCTTATAAGGAAGGGAAGAGGGGGAGGATGCTTCACACTTTCCTATTTCGAACATCCTTATTCCACTTTTATTGGTAGCCTCCTTGCCCTTTGCATCTCCCCCTCCAGTCATCTCCTTCGTCTCCAACTCCGGCACTGATGGCACCAAGGGAAGGAAAATTTGTTGCCGCCGCGGGGGCGAGTGGAGAGTCTCCGATGACGACAAAGGGGCTGAATTGTCGATGCTTCGAAGGTCTTCGTGAACGCTTCCGTATCAGGAAGGAATACGACATCGTCTTGATGCGCGAAGATCAGACATATCTGACGGACAAGCCCGAGTGCTTCGTGCTTTCCCTGAACCTCCTTAATGCGGGGTTCTAATTGCCGGTGCCGGAAATCACCAAAGACCTGCTGAATGCATGCATGGAAGATCGTTCCTATCCAGTTGATGCCGAATTCGTAGAGGATGATCTTCATCTTCTGCATCATGTGCCAAAAGCGAGGGATTCAAGCTTTGACAGACCTCTTCCGAAATCACTACAGCCTCGCATCATCATCGTAGTCCAGGTATGGTATCATGTATACCAAGCACTGGCCGAATAGGATGCAGTTAACTTTTCCCCCCGCTTGTCGAACAACAAGGGGTGGATCGGACACCTCTTCTTCGTCGATCGAAAGAAGGGGACTGAGCCTTCAGAGTGGGGGTTCCACGTTTGGGTAAACGAGCCACTCAAGAAGGTGGATTGTGCGCCCTTCTTGATCCAGGATGCGGCCAAGGCCTCCATGGATTTGTCAAAGGTGCTCATGGACAAGGCCGAGCTGTTGCTGACAGAATACAAAGCTTGTTAAATACAAGTTGAGCCGAGCATGGGGTGAGTTTCTTATCTTCGGCTTTGTCTTTCGTTTGGTTGCAAAATAACTTCTAACCCTTGTTTTCTTCCGCAGATGCTGCCGAATTGGCCGCTGGTTGGGACCAGAAAGACCTGGCCCTTTTAGTCGACCAGATCCCCGTCAAGCCATACATGATGTGCATTGGTGATGACGCACCAGCGACTGCAACGGAGGCTGTTCGGACCGTCTCCGGTGAACTTTGTACTAGGCAGAAGCACCTGAGGATCAGCCTCCAGAAAGAAACCGCGACCCCGAGGAGGGAGGCCAACGAGGGGGTCGAGGATGAGGAGGATGCTTCCCCCTAGCTTCAGCCTTGGAAGTGGAGGAAGTTGGTGAAGGCGGCCGAGCAGAAGAGGTTGAGGATCTTGTCGGCCACGTGGAGCCCTTGACCATAGAGGGAATTCTCTCGGAGTTGCGTCTCAGTGGCAAAGACGTGGTCGTTGTGGACGATCGCTCTGACTGAGACTTAGTGGAGCTAGCTGGGGCTCTAGTGGGGGTGCAGATCATGGCGCTCGCCCTAGAGGCGCCGGAGACGTTCGTTGACGAAGGGCCGGCCACGACTCCGATCATAGGGGTGGCGGCAACAACTTCTGTTGCAGAACAGACGGCTAGGGTCCCAACCGAGCAGACGGGGGGCCAAGCTGAGGTGATGAACCCACCAAGGACGCCAATTTATGAAGGAGTGATGGTCCCTATGGGGGCGCCTGTGGTGGATGCCGAGACCCAGAGGCCATGGCGGCGAACATGGTACTGACATGGTGGCTGAAGAGACAATACTTCTCGAGCAGGTTGTCGGGACAGCTACTCGGGGATGGAGCTGGTCGAGGACCGTGCACCCTTGACGAGGGTGTTCATGACAAAGACCCCTGCTCTGCCCTCGGTGGTTGGTTTGGAGGCTGCATTGGAGCACCTTCGAGCAGGTCCTTCCAAGAGGGACTTGCCTCCCTATCCTTCTGCCGAGCAGCTAGAAGTGCTCATGTGGTGCTAGAGGGCGAGCTCGGAGGAGACCGTGGAGCGGACGGAGGAAAGGACCCATTCAGAGGATGAAGCCGAGGTCGACGTTGACGAGCTCGTAGGAAGAATTTTGCAGTCGGTGGAGGTGCTCCGAAAGCTGGCGTTGCGAGCGCAGTTTCAGACGGCTCTATGGGATGCCGAAGTTATGACTTCGGCGGAGTGAGAAGAGCAGAGTCGTCAGCACGCAGTTGAGCAGCAAAGGGAGATTGAAGACCTCCAAGATGCGTTGAAGGCTACCGAGCTGAAGCTCGCTGTTGCCAAGGTCGAGAAGACTGTCATGGTCACAGTGCTCCCCGAAGCTAAGGTTCGGGGCGTCACCGAGTACAAGTCCAGCCCGGAGTTCGAAAAGGATTTGGAGCAATACGGTGCTGCATGCTACGGAGTTGGCCTCAAAGTTGGAGACCGACGAGGGCGTCTTCATGCTACGATGGAGTACGCCCAAGAAGCCTTTGATGCTGCTCTTCGGGAGTGTCATCGGTGGATGT
>JACBKR010004077.1:0-25804 GCA_014218235.1 Colocasia esculenta | reverse complement strand
AACGGATCTCTTCAACGGTTCTAAAGCAGCTCATAAAAGATGGAGCATTGCTGAAGAACAATAGAGCTTTTTCCTAAACATCTTTGAAAGAGTGTACATCCAGTAAGGACCTCAACGACACATGCACTCAAAGAGAGAAAGAGCTGAGCCCAGCAGAAGCATTGAAGCTCTCAAGCATCTCAAGCGTTCAAGCATTCAAGCTCTCTTGCTTTCTTTTTCTCTCTTATGTTTCTCTCCGAGCTCATTGTATATCTGGGAGAGTCTGTAACTGTGAGCTAAGTCCAGTGTTCATCTTGTATTAGCTCTCAGTCTTGTTCTTTCTTTTCTAAGAAGACCATTGTCCGCTGTAGGACTGTATACAACGTGTAACCTAGCTAGAGGTTAGTGTCTAGCAGAACCTTGTTGGGGTTTGTACCAACAAGACCTAGCTGGGGGTTTAAGTCTAGCAGAACCGCACTGGGGTTTGTTCCAGGAGGTTTACTTCTGAACCTGTAAAAGAAGTAGGTTTGCTCCTGAGCCTAGAAAAGAAGTGGGTTGCCTTCTTGCCTGGGAAAGAGAAGAAGATCGGGTGGGGTATCCAGGGTGTTGTAGTGTCCTTGAAGGGGACTGTACCTTCGGTTAGTGAAATCCCAAGAGTTTGCTTGGAGACTGGACGTAGGACTTCCATGTGAGAAGGGCCGAACCAGGATAAATCTCCTGTGCGACGACCCTCATTATACCGGTACGGTTATACCAACCCACGTCGGTATAGCGAGCGTCATCACAGTGGGACATTTACCCAACAATAACATTCAGCTGAGATACACGTGAATATAAGACAGAGTAGCGGATGTAAAAGAACACTGTCTTCATTTCATTCATCATCCACATTCAACATACATGTTTCGATAACATTTAAGAACTAAAAGTCCACATAATTTAATTGCTGAAAATCAATACATAGATGTCCGACTATACATTCTTTCATGATAATGCTAATACAATGTTCAATTTACATACTATGAAAATCACAAAATGTCACAAGTACTCCAACACTCTAATCTCCGCGCTCGAGTCGGTATCCAACGCCTCCTCCCAAGTGTCTCGTCACCAACTACACCTGTATGCCGAAGCAAGTAGTGAGTTTAAAAGACTCCGCAAGTAATTCTACACATAACCGTACGTACACATATCATGGTAGGTTCTACATACACGTTCACAAGGCACAACATGTAGCATGCTTAACATTAAATTTTACAACCTATCATGGTGAATCTACAATTTAAACACATGGACTATGCTTTCAGATTTCCTAAAATAGAATCACCTATCACATGCTTTCTATTCATTTCTCACATAAAAATCTACCTTCAACCAACTAAGACATGAAAGTCATAACATGATTTCCGAACATGCTTGAAAGGAAACCTACCTAACATGGAATCTACACATTCCTACGCATATACGTAACCATTTTACATGCTTTAAGCTTGCTGGTTTTACATGCTTAAGCAACCATAATCTAACACATGAGAGCTACAACAACGATTAAATCACAACATGTGAACACCAAGTATGGAAGTTGTTATATGTGCTTAACAATTACCCTAGCATGGATTCTAGGCATTTTGCATACATAAACATGATCATAACATAGTAAAGCTACTGTTAAGCATGATTTCAGATTGTCATAACATGGTTACAAACTCACATCCTCACATTTTGGTTTCGCATTTTTACATAATTTCAAATTCGCATATTTCACACTTTACACATGTACTTTTACACTTTGTTCACATTCCTTTTCACATGAACACATACAAATTTACACATTCACATTAGTGCCGTGACACATAGTCCAAACCACCAAAGAAGGACACAAACATCACATCACATAGACGCCATCTAGGCATTACAATGGCGACTCTTGGACTGCGCAGACCGGGAGAACAAGTCTCCACCCTAACCAGTGGTACTTGTCCACCTCCAGGATTTCCCCCTAATGCCCTTAGGGTCACAACACATTGAACCTTCTCAGGGGGACTTTTCCTAGTATGGTTCCACTGCCCTCTGTGGAAGCAGTATCACACCTTGCACAATTTACACATTATACGTTTTTCCAATTTAAGCACTTAGTTTAGCACATGACAATCACATCTTACTCATTCACATCATTCACATACATGGGGCTCTGTTTTCCTGACATGACACTACAATTACAGAATTTTACACTCAGGAGTTTCACTAATCAGGTTGCTATATACAAAATCAAATCATTTTACAACGGCATGCATTAGTTTCACATTTTTACATGGAAATTCATATTGCATCATATACTGGTCCAAATGACCTGAAAGTTTAACCACAGGCTAATTTCGAGTTTAGGATTCTTCATGTCAAAATTTCAGATTTTTCTAAGCTAAAAAACAATTACATAAAATCTGACATAATTCCACATGTTATCCGCAATTCGATTTAACATGGAGTTGAACACAAGCACAATTTAACAACTCACTGTCTGAGCCCTAACAGGCATAAAGCTACATAATTTATTCCTGAAATTTATTGGGTAATACACAATTACAGAAGATTTATCATGACCTACGCATATTTCTATTTCCCACAACAGAAAATTCAATAAATCATACAAGCATGGAAAATTCCAGAAACTCGGAGCACAGACAGGGTTGTACATATATGGTCTAACAAATTTAGGGTAACATGATTTTACCAGGGATTATCAGGATAATGGTGAGAACATACACATGAACATTTTCAACATGCTTTCAAATATGTAATAAACTCCACCATCCACAAAGTAATGTACATACACATTCCCATCCATCACATTAGCTAGTATACATAGCATATAGGAGATTACATTATATCCTCATCGGGAACATATCAAAATTAGCCATATAGAAGGACAGAACAGTTCACTGTTCTGTCCAGACGAACTGGGCGGGGTCTCTGGCCGTTCCAGGAGTGGACGGCCAGATCGCTGGACGCCTACAGGGATCTCGGCGTCAAGGCATTGACGCCAAGTTCTTGTCTGTGCAGAAACACAGACCGAACTCCAAATGCAAGAGTGAAAGGGGGATCTAGGACACGAGGAAAAATACATAAATTTATAAAACAACCTAGACACATACAGGGACGTTATGGGTAGGGTACTTGCCTTCCAAAAATCTCCAGAAGGATCAAAGGTGGCGGTGAAGCTCTCCTTGGGGCAGTCCCAAGAAGCTCCAAAGATGCCTTCCTCCGGGTTCTTGAGCAGTCTCCACAGCAAGTCGAGGTTGGGGAAGCCTCCTCCTTCACAGCAGCTATCTCCCAGTCGTAGTAGATGGCCGATGAAGCTCCACATTCCCGGATCTAGGCTTGCAAAGGTGGGTTTTCCTCACAGAACTAGGGTTTTCTTTCCTCTTGCAAAAGAGCCAAGAGGGCTGAGGGTTGAAGAGAGGCTCTCTATAAAGAGGGGAGGAGCTCTCCTCTCACGCAGGTCGGACAAGAAGGCTTCCTGACCGTTGGAGACAGCTCCCCAATGGTTGGGGTAGCTTGTTCCCCAGGATTTCTGGCTCTGCAACGCATGCAGGTCAGAGAGTTTGGCGTCCCACATCGCTGGACGCTAGGGTTAGTGTTGACGTCCATACTGTTGACGCCGACACCACATCGACGTCCGTTGATATTGACGCCAATCTGGCCTTTGGCCAGAAATCGAAAACATGCAGAAACCATGCACATCTTACACCTATATATGTCATACATATGTATTATTCATGCACACACTACCATCATACCATTCATACACTTGTACATCTAGTTTATACACATGCATTCAATAGTATACTAACTAGTACTTACGTAGATATTTACATACGTACATACCCAACATGAATTATTTACATGCAATACAATAATGCAACAAAATTCGAGGGCCTTACACCCTCTCCCCCTTAAAAGAAACTTCATCCTCGAAGTTAGAACAACACTACTCAACAAAAGGGGATACTTCTTCTTCATCGCATCCTCAAGCTCCCAAGTAGCCTCCTCTCGCGAGAAGTTCCGCCAGAGAACTTTCACTGACGCAATACTCTTGTTCCGGAGATGCTGAACCTTCCGGTCAAGAATAGCTACTGGTTGCTCGACATATGAAAGATCTGGCTGAATCTCCACTGGCTCATGACTAATCACATGAGACGGATCTCGGACATACTTCCTGAGCATCGAAACGTGGAACACAGGATGAACACTAGCCAAAGCTGGGGGTAAGGCTAGCTCATACGCCACGCTGCCCAAACGTCTGAGAATCTCATATGGGCCAATGAACCTAGGGCTCAACTTACTATGCCGGCCAAATCTGACAACACCTCGAGTAGGCGATATCTTCAAGAAGACATAATCACCAACCTCGAACTCCAAATCCTTTCTCCTGTTGTCGGCATAACTCTTCTGCCTATCCTGTGTCGCAACAGCCTTTTTCTGATCAGCTGGATCTTATCCGAAGTCTCCTGAACTAACTCTGGTCCGATCAACTGCCTATCACCGGTCTCTTCCCACATAAGGGAATCTGCAGGGCCTACCATACAACGCCTCAAATGGAGCCATACCAATACTCGCATGAAAGCTGTTGTTGTATGCGAACTCCACAAGAGGTAAATGACGCTCCCAATCATCCTTCCAATCCAGAACACACGCCCTCAACATATCCTCGAGCGTCTGGATAGTCTGCTCGGACTGTCCATCGGTCTGGGGATGAAACGCCGAACTGAGCTTCAGCTCCGATCCTAAAGCATCCTGAAGACCCTTCCACAGCCTCGAAGTGAATCTCGGATCTCGATCTGAAATGATCGACTTCGACTTCCACACCATGCAATCTAATGACACTACTAACATACAATCTAGCTAAACTCTCTACTGACTGCTTCTTCTTCATAGGCAAGAAATGAGCATCCTTTGAGAATCTATCCACCACTACCCAAATCGAGTCATTGCCCTTCTAGATCGAGCAAACCCGAAACAAGGTCCATAGTGACAGCTTCCCACTTCCACACTGGGATGTCCCTCCTTTGCATAAGGCCGGATGGTCGCTGTCGCTCGGCTTTCACTTGCTGACACACCAAACCTAGACACATAATTCGCTACATCCTTCTTCATACCGGACCACCAAAATGATCTCTTCAGATCCTGAGTACATCTTAGTGTTACCCCGGATGAATAGAGAATCGCGATCTATGAGCCTCCGTGTAACGTCGCGTGCTTTTCGGATCCATGCGGATCATGTGCATTGTGGTTGTGGCGGCCGTTGTGAGGCCAGTGTGAGTTGGGTGTGTGGAATGCATGGTGTGATTGTGTGGTTGGAGCAGGTGAAGAGCAGGGTGGGTTCTGAAATGAAACAGAACCTGCTGCTGTTCTGTCTGAGTTGGCGGCCAAGGGGTGGTCGTTGACTGTTGGCGTCCAGGTTTATGGACGTTGACTTCTTGAACTTGGCGGCAGTAGTGGTGGACGTTTATGCTGGCGGTGCTTGTAGGCGACATGGGGGTTGACGCCAACCTGTCAGTTCTGCAGGTTATATGCCCACCCGAGGGCAGCTTTCTCAGCTCACCCTCTCCCCCTCTTGCCCCAGCTTTGTGTTCCGGTGTTTCTGAAGCCTCCAACAGGTACCGAGGAGTAGTTGGACGATCGTTGAACGCGTAGCGTCGCCGAATTGCGCGAGGAAACGTCGCGGCGTGGTGCAATTCGCGTGGGAGCTCGCGGAGGGCTCGGCGTGAAGGGGGATTGCAGGAGATTCTAACGCGTTCTGAGGTAGGGGACGAACCTGGTAGCTCCGTAGAAACATTAAAACACATCGTAACTACTTGAACCAGCATGATAATCCATCTTTGGATAGAGTTGCATCATATGGATAATGGGTGGTTTGAGTAGTTTATTGTGAATCATGTTTAAACGGGTTGTATTGGGTTCTGTTATGCTAGAGGGTATGCATTTGCATGTTTTCCAGTAATTAGAACAGCTAGAAAACCCGCAGGACCGGATTAGGGTTTCTGCAGGGTTTATGGCCGGAGAACTTGGCGTCAACATCGCTTGCCGCCAAGATCCTCAGCCAGGAGGTTAACGGCCAGGAACCTTGCCGTTGACTCCCAGTAAGCGGCAATCGATGTGGCCGCCTACTCCTATATGAGCAGAAATGACTAAGTACAATAATTATCGATAATGCATGTGTGTAACGCATGAGGTGCACTGAGTGCACTTGGTTACGTGTTTAGCATACAAGGTATGCTGTTAGTTGTTTACTTCGGTGACTGCGCGTTGTTGTACGCGAGTCAGTTAGGTTCACGTGTAGTGGACCAGTGGTCACTTGTGGTTTACGTGAGGTTTCACGTGGTTTGTGTGTGACGTGCACGTGGTTTTGTGTACGTGGCGAGTAGTTGACGCCTACCGTGGTTACCTCTCCAGTTGGGTGCCCCAGGTTCTTTGTGAGCCAGGCTGTTAGCTCGGGGCCTTGTCCCGGTACTTGTGTTGTGCGTCGAGGTCTGTGTCGTCTGACCTGGACACCCTCACTCTGTGTTTGAGTTGCACGTCCGGCTGAGGGAAAGACGACAGTGGGACAGTGACAGTTGTGTTTGTTTTTAGTCACTTGTAGCGCGCTCGTAGTTGGGGTTACGGACACCAGTAGTCGACACTGGTCCCCAGCTAGTCCTTTTCCAGTGCCTCACTCTAGCGAGCCAGGCCAGGGTCTCTGGAGGTGTCAGGCATGGGCCTGTGACCGTGTGGTCTGCAGGTTGTGGTGGTTAGTTGGTCTCCACAGTTGCTTGTCTTTTTACGTGGAGCGGCAGTTGGACCTTTCGTCCGTGGCTGCGAGACTGAGAGGTAGACCTGTGTTAGTGTCCGAGTCAGTTTTGGTGTCGCGAACCAGTTTACGTGGCTCGTGTTGGCTGTCTCCTTTAGCTTGTACACCTGTTTGGTTTGCCGTTTAGTTACTACAGTTGTTTCTCGTAGTCGGCAGACGGTGAGTACTTTACAGCTTTACTTACTGCTTAGCTGTTATAATATGTTGTGGTACTGTTTACTGTCGTACCTGTGTTTGTGGTTTGTTCGGCTTTGGGGGAGTTCCCTACTGAGCCAGTGACTAGAGAGGCTCACCCCCTACCCCCACAGGTGAGGGCGAGGAGGACGTTTCCCGTCCGACGTCCAGTTCAGGGCCGCGTCGTAGCGGTGCAGGGTCAGTACCTCCAGCAGAGTAGCTCAGCAGTGTAGTTTAGTTAGTTGTTTACTTTCTTCTGTGTACCTCGGGGTATGCCCCAGGCTCTTGTACCTCTTTTCAGTTTTTGTGGAAATTTGGCTATGTAAACTTGTGAAATATATATAAAATGTGGTGTGTTCCTTATGTTTTCACGGACTGTGGTTTGGTATCCTTGCGAGGCTTCGGCCCGTTCGCGGGAGGCGGACTCGGATCAAGTACGTTATCGGTTTAACGGGCTTGGCCGAGGCGTTCCGTCACAGTTGGTATCAGAGCAAGGTCCGTGTTAATATAAGGGAATTAAAAGGATACATAGCCTTATTTCGGTCATTATACACTGCTGGTAGGGACCCTGGTTTTTGATTATTTGTGGTTTTGATTTTTGTCTGGTGTTTTGTGTATGTAGAAATTTCTGAAATGGCTGATAGGAGAGATTGGGGTGGTGGAGGAGATGATCCGGAGGAAAGCACTCAGCGTATGATTGAGAGAATTTGGGAAAGCCTCACGGATATTCGGGCGAGAATGGATCAGCAGGCGCCAGTACCGCCAGTTGCAGTGCACCTGGGGATGGAGAGGCATACCTGTTGCTCCAGTTCCGCCGAGAGTGGAGGTGCCTTTTGTAGCACCTGTGCCACCACCCCACCAGTATGGATAGCAGAAGAACCAGTGATGCAGGTGGAGAAATTTCTGAGATTGCAGCCACCTACTTATTCAGGAGGGCCGAATCCAGATACTGCAGAGCACTGGGTTCATGAAATTGAGAGGGTTTTTGCAACTATGAGGTGTCCGGCAGCAGATAGAGTGGTATTAGCTGCTTATCAATTGAGAGGTTTTGCCTTGGAATGGTGGCGATTGAAGATGCAGACCACCTTCGCAGGTAGAAGAGAAGAAGCTATCACTTGGCCGGAGTTTCTTGATGTATTTAACGATACATTCTTTCCGATCCAAGTGCAGCAAGTGAAAAGAGAGCAATTCCGAACTCTTCAGCAAGGTAACTCTTCGGTTTAGAATACCAGATGAGATTTATGGCACTCAGCCGTTATGCACCTTATGTGGTTTCAGATAATAATATGATGGTTGAGTATTTTATCAGAGGTTTGAGAACGGAATTGCAGGAGGATGCGATAGTACCTCTCATGTGCAAGACAGTAGAAGAGGCAGCGCAAAGGGCAGCTACTTTGGAGAGGTCTATTCGGACTCGCAGGCAGGTGAGTCAGGCTCAGGTAGTTTTCGGCTACCGCAGCAGTCAGTGGTGTGCAAGTAAAGGTAAAGCACCAGCAGGACCTTCTTCATCAGGCTTTGGAAAATGGGGCCAGAAATTGAAGCAAGCATTTAAAGGCAAAGGAAGAGGATGGGGAGGTCGTCAGCAGTTCCAGCAGGGCCGAGGTAGGCCTGAGGTGGAGGAGTCGCAGCAGAGCACTGCCAGGCAGCCTATGTTCCTCCAGGGTATAGATGCTATAATTGCAATCAGCCGGGACATTTGATCCGCAATTGTCCCTATGCAAGAGAATATGGTTATGGAAGAGGTGTGCAGCAGCAGCAACCTCAGCAGTTCCAGCAGCTCAGGCAGGTCGTGGCAGAGGAGTACCGCAGCAGCGAGGAAGAGGTCGGGTTATGGCTATCACCCGAGCCCAGGCGGAGGCATCGAATATGATAGAAGGTACTTTACCTCTTTATGAATATTCAGCAAGAGTCTTATTTGATTCGGGTGCCTCTCATTCTTTTATTTCCGAAGAATTTCTGGATTGTATGGCTCATCCATTAGAAGAAAAGTCTTGTGAATAGTGGTAGAGGTTCCTTCAGGTGAGTTCCTGCTCACTTCAAGTTATATAGATGAAGCTCTGTTGTGATTGAAGGGAACCAGATGCCGGGTCGGTTGTATGCCCTGCAGTTAACAGATTATGATTATTCTGGGTATGGATTGGCTTGAAATGTATGGAGCAATGTTAGATTGCAGAAAGAAAAGGATCAGATTTTGTCATCCTAATGGTGCAGTGTTTGAATATCAAGGTATGCCTTTTTATACCTCCAAGTTTCTAATTTCTGCAATTAAAGCTAGAAAGTTGATAAATGATGGTGTGTGTGGCTTATTTAGCTTCAGTAAGTTTGGTAGAAGCCAGTCAGCCAATGGAAGCAGTTCCGTGGTTAGGGAATTTGCTGATGTTTTTCCGGAAGATTTGCCTGGTTTAGCTCCACATAGAGAGGTGGACTTTTCTATTGAGTTGCTGCCAGGTACCATGCCGATTTCTAAAGCTCCATATCGGATGGCACCAGCAGAACTAAGAGTTGAAAAAGCAATTAGAAGAGTTGTTGCAAAAAGGGTTTATTAGACCGAGTCATTCCCCGTGGGGAGCGCCGGTTTTATTTGTGAAAAAGAAAGATGGAAGTTTTCGGATGTGCATTGATTATAGAAAATTGAATGATGTGACCATCAAGAATAAGTACCCGTTGCCGAGGATAGATGATTATTTGATCAGTTGCAATCAGCAAAGGTGTTTCTAAGATTGATTTGAGGTCTGGGTACCATCAGCTGAGAATTAGAGAAGAAGATATAGATAAAACAGCGTTCAGAACTAGATATGGTCACTTTGAGTTTGTGGTAATGCCTTTTGGGTTGACTAATGCTCCTGCAGGCTTTATGGATCTGATGAATAGAATATTTCATCCATATTTAGATCAATTTATTGTGGTCTTTATTGATGATATTCTAATTTATTCAGCATCTGAAGAGGAGCATGCAGCTCATTTAGGTTTACTCTGCAATTGTTGAGGGATAACCAGTTGTTTGCCAAGTTAGTAAGTGTGAATTTTGGTTGAAAGGAAATTCAGTTTTTGGGTCATGTTATTCAGCTAAAGGAGTAGCAGTGGACCCGAGTAAAGTGGAAGCTGTGTCTAGGTGGGGAGTGCCTAAGACAATAACTGAGATTAGAAGTTTTCTGGGATTGGCAGGTTATTATAGGCGCTTTATTCAAGATTTTTCTAAGATTGCAGCACCTATGACTAATTGACCAGGAAAGGAGTGCCTTTTGTGTGGTCCGGTGAATGTCAGAGAAGTTATGGAATTGAAGAAAAGACTTACATCAGCACCTATATTGACATTACCGGCAGGGAGTGGTGGTTTTGTGCTGTATACTGATGCTTCAAGAAGAGGTCTTGGCGCAGTGCTTATGCAGCATGGTAAAGTGATAGCCTATGCATCCAGGCAATTGAAGCCAGCAGAAGAAAATTACCCCACTCATGATTTAGAATGGCTGCTGCAGTTGTATTGCTTGAAAATGTGGAGGCATTATCTGTATGGCGAGAGATTTGAGATTTTTACAGATCATAAAAGCTTAAAGTATATCTTCTCGCAGAAAGATTTGAATCTTCGCCAGCGCAGATGGGTTGAGTATTGAAGGATTATGATTTCAGTTTGGCTTACCATCCGGGTAAGGCCAATGTTGTAGCTGATGCCTTGAGTAGAAAGGCATATGTAAGTATGATGTGATTAAAGAATGGAAGTTGTATGAAGAAGTAGCGGAGAATTCCTTTTTGCCTAGTAGTCAGCGTCGGGCAATTCTAGCTGCTAGTGCTGTAGAGCCGTCTTATATTGGCAGATTATGAGGCTCAGAGAGCAGATTCAAGCCTACCTGAAATTGTGAAAATGGAAGGAGTTTCTATTGATGATAATTGTGTGGTCAGGCTTCGGGGCAGGTTGTTTGTTCCTGCAGAAAGAGAGGTGAAGCAGCGAGTTTGGAAGAGGCTCATAAATCAAGGTACACTATCCATCCAGGTAGTACTAAAATGTACCATGATTTAAGAAAGCATTTTTGGTGGCCTCATATGAAGAAAGAAATAGCGGAATTTGTGGCAAGATGTGCCGTTTGTCAACAAATTAAAGCAGAGCATCAGAAGCCGGGAGGTCTATTGCAACCGTTACCCATTCCACAGTGGAAGTGGGATGATATTGCTATGGACTTTGTGGCAGGTTTACCAAGGTCAAGTTCTGGGCATAATGGAATATGGGTGTTGTTGACAGATTGACCAAGGTTTGCAGGTTAGTGGCAGTAAGTATGTCTTGGACAGTAGACAATTGGCAAATGTTTATGTTGAAAGAATTGTTCCACTGCATGGTATTCCGAAGACTATTGTATCAGATAGAGATCCAAGATTTACTTCTGGTTTTTGGAGAAGTCTGCAGAAAGTAATTGGTTCTGAGTTGAGGTATAGCTCCGCTTATCATCCCCAGACAGATGGTCAGACAGAGAGGACTATTCAGACAATTGAAGATATGTTGCGAGCTTGTTGTTTAGTTTGGGGAGGCAGTTGGGAGCATCATTTGGTATGGTTGAGTTTGCCTACAATAATAGTTATCATACCAGTCTTGGGATGGCACCGTATGAAGCTTTATATGGAAGGCCATGTAGAACCCCATTGAACTGGCATGAAGTGGGAGAAAGGCAAATGGTGGGTCCTGAATTGATTCAGCAAACCACTGAAGTAGTAAAGCTTATTAAAGAAAAATTGCAAGCAGCCCAAAGTAGGCAGAGAAAAGTTATGCAGATGTGCGGAGGAGACCACTTCAATTTGAAGTGGGAGATTTTGTTTTTCTGAGAGTCCCCGAGTAAAGGTATTATGAGATTTGGCAAATCTGGAAAGTTGAGTCCGAGGTATGTGGGACCTTCCAAGTGTTGGAAAGAATTGGGGAAACAGCTTATAGGCTAGACTTGCCAGCTGATTTTGCAGATGTGCATGATATTTTCCATGTCTATGTTGAGGAAATGTATTGAAGATCCAGCTCAGATAATTAGGTATCAAGGTGGTGACCTGAGGCCGGACATGACTATGCCAGAATATCCGGTGCAGATCACAGATCGGAAGATGAAAAAGTTGAGAAATAAGAAATTGAGCTAGTTAAAGTGAGATGGGAAAATAGGTTGGGTGGTGAGGATACTGGGAGTTGGCCGCGGAAATGGCTAAAGGGTATCCCTATCTGTTTGAATAAGCTTGTGTGTTTCTTTCTTTTTAGATGATAGTACTTGTAAAGGTAGTATGTATAAGTTGTTTACTTGAATTGTGTTGTGAATTTCGAGGTCGAAATTTTCTTTTTAGATGATAGTAATGTAACGTCGCGTGCTTTTCGGATCCATGCGGATCTGTGCATTGTGGTTGTGGCGGCCGTGTGAGGCCAGTGTGAGTTGGGTGTGTGGAATGCATGGTGTGATGTGTGGTTGGAGCAGGTGAAGAGCAGGGTGGGTTCTGAAATGAAACAGAACCTGCTGCTGTTCTGTCTGAGTTGGCGGCCAAGGGGTGGTCGTTGACTGTTGGCGTCCAGGTTTATGGACGTTGACTTCTTGAACTTGGCGGCAGTAGTGGTGGACGTTTAGGCTGGCGGTGCTTGTAGGCGACATGGGGGTTGACGCCAACCTGTCAGTTCTGCAGGTTATATGCCACCCGAGGGCAGCTTTCTCAGCTCACCCTCTCCCCCTCTTGCCCCAGCTTTGTGTTCCGGTGTTTCTGAAGCTTCAACAGGTACCGAGGAGTAGTTGGACGATCGTTGAACGCGTGGCGTCGCCGAATTGCGCGAGGAAACGTCGCGGCGTGGTGCAATTCGCGTGGGAGCTCGCGGAGGGCTCGGCGTGAATCGGGGATTGCAGGAGATTCTAACGCGTTCTGAGGTAGGGGACGAACCCTGGTAGCTCCGTAGAAACATTAAAAACATCGTAACTACTTGAACCAGCATGATAATCCATCTTTGGATAGAGTTGCACCATATGGAATAATGGGTGGTTGAGTAGTTTATTGTTTGAATCATGTTTAACGGGTTGTATTGGGTTCTGTTATGCTAGAGGGTATGCATTTGCATGTTTTCCAGTAATTAGAACAGCTAGAAAACCCGCAGGACCGGATTAGGGTTTCTGCAGGGTTTATGGCCGGAGAACTTGGCGTCAACATCGCTTGCCGCCAAGATCCTCAGCCAGGAGGTTAACGGCAGGAACCTTGCCGTGACTCCCAGTAAGCGGCAATCGATGTGGCCGCCTTCCTATATGAGCAGAAATGACTAAGTACAATAATTATCGATAATGCATGTGTGTTAACGATGAGGTGCACTGAGTGCACTTGGTTTACGTGTTTAGCATACAAGGTATGCTGTTAGTTGTTTACTTCGGGACTACGCGTTGTGTACGCGAGGCAGTTAGGTTCACGTGTAGTGGACCAGTGGTCACTTGTGGTTTACGTGAGGTTTCACGTGGTTTGTGTGTGACGTGCACGTGGTTTTGTGTACGTAGCGAGTAGTTGACGCCTACCGTGGTTACCTCTCCAGTTGGGTGCCCCAGGTTCTTTGTGAGCCAGGCTGTTAGCTCGGGGCCTTGTCCGGTACTTGTGTTGTGCCGTCGAGGTCTGTGTCGTCTGACCTGGACACCCTCACTCTGTGTTTGAGTTGCACGTCCGGCTGAGGGAAAGACGACAGTGGGACAGTGACAGTTGTGTTTGTTTTTAGTCACTTGTAGCGCGCTCGTAGTTGGGGGTACGGACACCAGTAGTCGACACTGGTCCCCAGCTAGTCCTTTTCCAGTGCCTCACTCTAGCGAGCCCAGGCCAGGGTCTCTGGAGGTGCCAGGCATGGGCCTGTGACCGTGTGGTCTGCAGGTTGTGGTGGTTTAGTTGGTCTCCACAGTTGCTTGTCTTTTTACGTGGAGCGGCAGTTGGACCTTTCGTCCGTGGCTGCGAGACTGAGAGGTAGACCTGTGTTAGTTGTCCGGGTCAGTTTCTGGTGTCGCGAACCAGTTACGTGGCTCGTGTTGGCTGTCTCTACTCTAGCTTGTACACTGTTTGGGTTTGCCGTTTAGTTACTACAGTTGTTTCTCGTAGTCGGCAGACGGTGAGTACCTTTACAGCTTTACACCTGCTTAGCTGTTATATATATGTGTGGTACTGTTTACTGTTTCGTACCTGTGGTTTGTGGTTTGTTCGGCTTGGGGGAGTTCCCTACTGAGCCAGTGACTAGAGAGGCTCACCCCCTACCCCCACAGGTGAGGGCGAGGAGGACGTTTCTCGTCCGACGTCCAGTTCAGGGCCGCGTCGTAGCGGTGCAGGGTCTGTACCTCCAGCAGAGTAGCTCAGCAGTGTAGTTTAGTTAGTTGTTTACTTCTTCTGTTGTACCTCGGGGTATGCCCCAGGCTCTTGTACTCTTTTCAGTTTTTGTGGAAATTTGGCTATGTAAACTTGTGAAATATATATAAAATGTGGTGTGTTCCTTTATGTTTTCACGGACTGTGGTTTGGTATCCCTTGCGAGGCTTCGGCCCGTTCGCGGGAGGCGGACTCGGATCAAGTACGTTATCGGTTTAACGGGCTTGGCCGAGGCGTTCCGTCACACTCCGCTAACACATGCTCACGGACATCTACTAAATCAGGGACACAAACACGGTGCTGAAATCTAATCACACCGTCCTCATCACGAGCAATGCCTGCCTTGCCCACTAACTCTAAGAGTCTAGGGTCGGCTCCCTGTTGCTCGATCACCTCATCCAAAACCGAGGACCTAAGAGATAACTGAGCTACAAAAGCCTGACATAGCGATGGCTCTAACTCAGTCAACGCGCAAGCCGCATCTTCCAACATCTTCCAATCCTGCTGGAGAGATGGCTCCTTCTACTCAGGGCATCTGCTACGACATTCGCCTTCCCAGGGTGATACTGAAGGTCGAAGTCATAGTCCTTCAAGAACTCAATCCATCTCCTCTGCCTCAGGTTTAATTCCTTTTGGGAGAAAAGATACTTCAAGCTCTTGTGGTCGGTAAACACCTCAAATCTGACACCATAAAGATAGTGCCTCCAGATCTTTAGTGCATGAACCACTGCTGCGAGCTCCAAATCATGAGTCGGATAGTTCTTCTCATGCTCCTTCAACTGACGAGAAGCATAAGCCACTACCCTTTCTTGCTGCATGAGCACACAGCCTAAACCAATCCGGGACGCATCCGTGTAGATAGCAAAACCCTCTACACCGCTCGGTAAGACTAACACGGGGCTGACGTGAGCTTAGTCTTCAACAATTGAAAACTACTCTCACACTTCTCGGACCAAAAAAACTTCACTCCCTTTCTGGTGAGCTGAGTCAAAGGGGCGGCGATGGATGAAAATCCCTTAATAAATCGCCGATAATAACCAGCTAAACCAATAAAACTACGAATCTCCGAAGGGGTCTGGGGAATCTCCCAATCCATAACAGCCTGGACCTTTGCTGGGTCAACTGCTACACCAGTACCGGAGATAACATGCCCGAGGAATGAACCTCGCGCAACCAGAAATCGCACTTGCTGAACTTAGCATACAGCTTGTGCTCACGAAGAACCTCTAACACTACCCTCAAATGCTGACGGTGCGTGGCCTCGTCCGGAGAGTAGACCAGCACATCATCAATAAACACTACGACAAAGCTATCTAGATAAGGTCTAAACACCCGGTTCATGAGATCCATGAACGCTGCAGGGGCGTTGGTCAATCCGAAAGGAAGAACCAAAAACTCATAATGTCCATAACGGGTTCTAAACGCCGTCTTGGACACATCCTCACTCTGAATCCTCAACTGATGATAACCAGATCGCAGATCAATCTTAGAAAAGACTGATGCATCTCGCAACTGGTCAAACAAATCATCAATACGAGGTAAGGGATACCTGTTCTTCACAGTCACTTGGTTCAGCTTTCTGTAGTCAATGCATAACCTAAGTGACCCGTCTTTCTTCTTGACGAATAATACAGGTGCGCCCTAAGGGGAAACACTAGGGCGAATAAATCCCTTATCAAGCAACTCTTGCAACTGCCTCTCAACTCGGCTAACTCTGCAGGTGCCATCCGATATGGAGCCTTCGAGATAGGAGAGGTGCCCGGAAGCAACTCTATGGTAAACTCTATCTCTCTATCCGGTGGCAATCCAGACAAATCATCAGGAAAGACATCTGGAAAATCCTACACTACTCAATCTCCGCAAGAGTAGGTGACTCATCAGCCTCTGGTACTAACACCACGCTGGCAAGAAAAGCGTCACAAGCCTTGTTCACCATGCGCATCGCCTTCATGGCAGAGATGACCATCTTTCTTGCCAAATTCCTGGCAAGGGGTGAGAGAACTCATCCTCACCAGGAATGCGGAAAACAATCCTTTTCCGACGACAATCCACTAACGCATAGTGCTCCTTTAGCCAATCCAGACCAAGAATAGCATCATAGTCCTTCATCTTTAGCAAGAAGAAACACCCCTCTAGGACTCTATCCTCAATGCACACAGGTAACGACGGAATGTACTTCCTAGTCGATACCGTACCCAGGGGGGTGTACAAACAAAGGGACCTCTAAATCCTCAGACTCTATGCCTGACTCTAGGGCTAACTGCCTAGCGAACCACTCGGAAATGAACGAGTGAGTAGCACCCGTATCAAACAAAACCCGAGCGTGCACACCTAAAAGCAAAACTGTACCTTCGATGACATGCTCCGCCTGCTCGGCGTCCTCGCGAGCTAAAGCAAACACTCGAGCTGGGGCTCGAGGCCTTCCTGGTCTTTCTGTAGCTGGCGCTGCTGCCGCTACTGCTGGGGCTGGCGCTCCGCGCTGGACTCCCTGCTGAAGTCTTGGGCAATCCTGATCTTGTGGTCGCTGCTTCCACACTTCAAGCACTTTCCGTAATCATCCAACATTCGGTACCACCATGTGTCTTCCCACAGTGGGGACACTCTCTTTTTCTCACCAGGGGAATGTACAGAGGGTACCTGAGAACTGCCGACTGCCACTGATCGCTGCTGCGTCTGGTACACTGTTTTCTTCTTATCTTGCCGTTGGAATGTCGCTGCTGGCCTCTTCTGCAAAGCTTTCTTTTCTTCCAGGTATTGTTCCATCTCTACCTCCTGCCTACAAGCAGCACTGAGGGCCTCGTCCAATGTGCGGTGGTCAAATGCCGCGAGTCTCGTCCGCAGTGATGGCTTGAGTCCCATCACGAACTTCTTTGTCTTCCTGCGCTCATCTGCCACGATATGAGGTGCATACTTAGAGAGTTCATAAAATCTTGCCTCATATTCCAGCACAGTCATGGAGCCTTGAGCCAAAGAGAGAAACTCCTGCTCCATCCGATCTTGGACATGCTCAGGGACGAACTTAGCCCGAAAGAGTCTCACGAACTCGTCCAAGCAACCTCTACTGCGCCGTCCTCAAACCGTGTACGCAGTAGTGAAGACCACCATACATCAGCTCTTTCTGCAATACACCTTCATAAGCTCCAACTAACAGTTCTAACTAACAAAACACACAATCATACCAATTAACACATACCTGTAGCATGTAGGTGGCTAATGTAACCTTATCCTCATCTGCACACCTGACGGCTCGGAAGATCTTTTCTATCTCCCTCATCCAGCTTTCTGCCAACAGTGGGTCGCTCTCCCCCTTAAAAGAGGGTGGCATCATCCCTTAAATCTTTCCATGGTAGAAGGTCCACCATGGTCCTGAGCTGGTATTGAGCCTGCTACAGTACACAGCAAGCAATGCACAATCAACATAATATCACACATTAAATAAAATAGATAATAATTCATTTTATTAGTCTAACCTGAGCCTCCAACTGTGCCTGGAGTGCTGCCTGAGTGTGAGCCTGCGTCTGCATGGCTTGCACCAGACCTTGCATGAATACCATAATCCAAAGGCGGCGGTGGGGGAAGTACAGGACCTTGCGGTGTCGGGGCCGGCTGCTCCGCCCGCTCGTCACGTCTCGGCTGTCCTCACGGGCCGGCGCTCCACCACGCCTACCTCTCGAAGCCATGGCTGTAATAAATTTCAGCCACCATTAGAGCTAGGTTACTAAGTTTTCTAACCATTTTCTTACCTATTTTTCATTTGTCATTAATCAATTCTACACATGTGGACATTCTAGGTAGACTTAGCATATAATGAAGATGATGACTTATGTATATTCATGTGCAATCTCAACCGGTTGCTCTGATACCAATATCTGCGACGACCCTCATTTTACCGGTACGGTTATACCAACCCACGTCGGTATAGCGAGCGTCATCACAGTGGGACATTTACCCAACAATAACATTCAGCTGAGATACACGTGAATATAAGAACAGAGTAGCGGAAGTAAAAGAACCACTGTCTTCATTTCATTCATCATCACATTCAACATACATGTTCGATAACATTTAAGAACTAAAAGTCCACATAATTTAAATTGCTGAAAATTAAATACATAGATGTCCATACTTATACATTCTTTCATGATAATGCTAGTACAATGTTCAATTTACATACTATGAAAATCACAAAATGTCACAAGTACTCCAACACTCTAATCTCCGCGCTCGGAGTCGGTCTCCAACGCCTCCTCCACAAGTGTCTCGTCACAAACTACACATGTACGCCGAAGCAAGTAGTGAGTCTAAAAGACTCCGCAAGTAATTCTACACATACCGTACGTGCACATATCATGGTAGGTTCTACATACACGTTCACAAGGCACAACATGTAGCATGCTTGACATTAAATTTTACAACCTATCATGGTGAATCTACAATTTAAACACATGGACTATGCTTTCAGATTTCCTAAAATAGAATCACCTATCACATGCTTTCTATTCATTTCTCACATAAAAATCTACCTTCAACCAACTAAGACATGAAAGTCATTAACATGAATTTCCGAACATGCTTGAAAGGAAACCTACCTAACATGGAATCTACACATTCCTACGCATATACGTAACCATTTTACATGCTTTAAGCTTGCTGGTTTTACTGCTTAAACAACCATAATCTAACACATGAGAGCTACAACAACGATTAAATCACAACATGTGAACAACCAAGTATGGAAGTTGTTTATATGTGCTTAACAATTATCCCTAGCATGGATTCTAGGCATTTTGCATACATAAACATGATCATAACATAGTAAAGCTACTGTTTAAGCATGATTTCAGATTGTCATAACATGGATTACAAACTCACATCCTCACATTTTGGTTTGCATTTTTAAACAATTTCAAATTCGCATATTTACACTTTACACATGTACTTTTACACTTTGTTCACATTCACATTTTCACATGAACACATACAAATTTACACATTCACATTTAGTGCCGTGACACATAATCCAAACCACCAAACAAGGACACAACGCATCACATCACATAGACGCCATCTAGGCATTACAATGGCGACTTTGGACTACGCAGACCGGGAGAACAAGTCTCCACCCTAACCAGTGGTACTTGTCCACCTCCAGGATTTCCCCCTAATGCCCTTAGGGTCACAACACATTGAACCTTCTCAGGGGGACTTTTCCCTGATATGGTTCCACTGCCCTCTGTGGAAGCAGTATCACACTTGGCACAATTTACACATTATACGTTTTCCAATTTAAGCACTTAGTTTAGCACTTGACAATCACATCTTACTCATTCACTCATTCACATACATGGGGCTCTGTTTTCCTGACATGACACTACAATTACAGAAATTTTACACTCAGGAGTTTCACTAATCAGGTTGCTATATACAAAATCAAATCATTTTACAACGGCATGCATTAGTTTCACATTTTTACATGAAAAATTCATATTGCATCATATACTGGTCCAAATGACCTGAAATTTTAACCACAGGCTAATTCGAGTTTAGGATTCTTCATGCAAAATTTTAGATTTTTCTAAGCTAAAAATAAATTACAGAAAATCTGACATTAATTCCACATGCTATCCGCAATTCGATTTAACATGGAGTTGAACACAAGCACAATTTTAACAACTCACTGTCTGAGCCCTAACAGGCATGAAGCTACATAATTTATTCCTGAAATTTATTGGGTAATACACAATTTACAGAAGATTTATCATGACCTACGCATAATTTCTATTTCCCACAACAGAAAATTCAATAAATCATACAAGCATGGAAAATTCCAGAAACTCGGAGCACAGACAGTGTTGTACATATATGGTCTAACAAATTTAGGGCAACATGATTTTACCATAGATTATCAGAATAATGGTGAGAACATACACATGAACATTCTTCCACATGCTTTCAAATATGTAAATAAACTCCACCATCCACAAAGTAAGTGTACATACACATTCCCATCCATCACATTAGCTAGTATACATAGCATATTACATTATATCCTCATCGGGAAACATATCGAAATTAGCCATATAGAAGGACAGAACAGTTCACTGTTCTGTCCAGACGAACTTGGCAGCGGTCTCTGGCCGTTCCAGGAGTGGACGGCCAGATCGCTGGACGCCTACAGGGATCTCGGCGTTAAGGCATTGACGCCAAGTTCTTGTCTGTGCAGAAACACAGACCGAACTCCAAATGCAAGGGTGAAAGGGGGATCTAGGACACGAGGAAAAATACATAAAATTTATAAAACCAACCTAGACACATACATGGACGTTATGGGTAGGGTACTTGCCTTCCAAAAATCTCCAGAAGGATCAAAGGTGGCGGTGAAGCTCTCCTTGGGCAGTCCCAAGAAGCTCCCAAAGATGCCTTCCTCCGGGTTCTTGAGCAGTCTCCACAGCAAGTCGAGGTTGGGGAAGCCTCCTCCTTCACAGCAGCTATCTCCCAGTCGTAGTAGATGGCCGGATGAAGCTCCACATTCTCGGATCTAGGCTTGCAAAGGTGGGGTTTTCCTCACAGAACTAGGGTTTTCTTTCCTCTTGCAAAAGAGAGCCAAGAGGGGCTGAGGGTTGAAAAGAGGCTTTCTATAAAGAGGGGAGGAGCTCTCCTCTCACGCAGGTCGGACAAGAAGGCTTCCTGACCGTTGGAGACAGCTCCCCAATGGTTGGGGTAGCTTGTTCCCGAAAATTCTGGCTCTGCAATGCATGCAGGTCAGAGAAGTTGGCGTCCACATCGCTGGACGCTAGGGTTAGTGTTGGCGTCCATACTGTTGACGCCGACACCACATCGACGTCCGTTGATATTGACGCCAATCTGGCCTTTGGCCAAAACTCAAAAACATGCAGAAACCATGCACATCTTATACCTATATATGTCATACATATGTATTATCATGCACACACTACCATCATACCATTCATACACTATGTACATCTAGTTTATACACATGCATGCAATAGTATACTAACTAGTACTTACATAGATATTTATATACGTACATACACAACATGAATTATTTACATACAATACAATAATGCAACAAAATTCGAGGGCCTTACATCCTGTGTCCTTTTTGTGTTATTTGTGTGATTGTTTACTTGCTTCCGCACTGCTACTCTTTATCACACCAAACTAACCAAACCTTCAAGTGTTAATTTCTGTGTTTAAGTTTCTATTCATATTTCAGAAAAACCTATTCACCCCCCCCCTCTAGGCTGACGTGCTGCCGTACGGAAAGGGCCAACAGCTTCCGCACTGCTACTCTTCATCACACTAAACTAACCAAATTTTCAAGTGATATTTTTTTCTGTGTTTAAGTTTCTATTTCAGATTTCAGAAAAATCTATTCACCCCCCTTTAGGTTACCTTGCTGCCGTACCAAAAGGGCCAACAAGTGGTATCAGAGCGAGGTTCTCTGATCAATCAAGAAGATCTAACGATCTTAGAGAAGATCCATGGCAGCTCAAGGATATGCTGAAGGTTAATCAGTCACCAGACCTCCATCTCATATCTGAAGAGGGAGTAGTCACAAATTTCTTGTTTTTTTATTCATATTACTACTTACAATGGTTTGCAAGTCTCTCTGATCAATGCAGGCAATAATTCTGAAGACTTGACAAACAACATGTGAAAGATCAGACCAACAAGATCTGACTTGCCTCACATTAAGGGGGAGTCTCATGCTCAGGGGGAGCCTACATTAAGGGGGAGTTATTCATTACTGTAAATCATTGTTGAACCCCTCAATGTAAGAAATTTTCACAAAGGGGAGAGAATGCATGGTAAGATCCTTCCTTTTTGGTTAGTGACAAAAAGGGGAGAGTATGTATGTTCTATGAATTTTCTGTATTTTCTATGTCTAGTATTTGTGTCAGAAAATTCTCATAAATTTTGTCATCAACAAAAATGGGGAGATTGTTGAACCACTCCTATATTTTACCCTTATATTTGTTGGCCCTATTGGTACGGCAGCAAGGTAACCTAGAGGGGGGGTGAATAGGTTACTTGAAATCTGAAATCAAAACGTGAACACTTAAAAGTTTGGTTAGTGTTAGTGTGATGAAGAGTGGCAGTGCGGAAGCAAAAGAACAATCACACAAAGGACACAGGAGATTTATCCTGGTTTGGCCCTTCCCACATGGAAGTCCTACGTCCAGTCCCCATGCAACCTCTTGGGATTTTACTAACCAAGGGTACAGTCCCCCTCAAGGACACTACACACCCAGCACCCCAGCTGGTCTTCTTCTCTTTCCCGGGTAAGAAGGCAGTCCACTTCTTTTCTAGGCTCAGAAGCAAACCTACTGGTACAAACCCCAGTGCGGTTCTGCTAGACACAACCTCTAGCTGGGTTACACACTGTATACAGTCCTACAGCTGGACAGAAATCTTTCTTAGAAAAGAAAGATCAGACTGAGAGCTATTACAAGATGAACACTCAGAACTTAGCTCACAATCACAGACTCTCCCCCAAGATTATAATGATCACAGGGAGAAAATGAAGAGAGAAAAAGGAAGCTTGAAAGCTCGAATGCTTCAAATGCTTGAACACTTCTCCTTGGGCTCACGCTCTTTCTCTCTTTTCCTTTGAGTGTATTTGGAGTTCAGGTTCCTCACTGGTTGTACACTCCTTCAAAATCTTCAGAAAAGCTCTCCCTTTCTTCTTCAGCAATGCTTCATCTTTTATATGAGAGGCTTTTGAATAGATCCGTTGAAGAGATCCGTTGGAGCTCTTCTAGTCGTTGCTGATCTTCTATTTATTTGTCTTAATCAGACTTTGGTGGTCTTCGAGGTCTGCACACATAGAAGAGTGTTAGCACAAAATAGTATTTATGATAAACAGTGCATACCACTATGTTTCTGCTAACATGCTGAGAATAGAAGGTCCATCTTTTTCTGAAAAGCATGCAGCTTTATTCTGTCAGAAGATATTTGACTTTTCATTTAGGCGCCAAAAACACTTGAACATACAAGAGAAGTCGATGTGAATATGACTCATAAAACCGTTTGTTCATTTATAAGCAAATCGTTATGATCACCTGAAGAAATCGATGTGATCACTTATGAATCGTTATGCAAGCAAATCGTTATGATTACCTGAAGAAATCGATGTGATCACTTATGAAATCGTTATGCAAGCAAATCGTTATGATTACCTGAATAAATCGATGTGATCACTTATGAAATCGTTATGCAAGCAAATCGTTATATCAATAAAGAAATCGATGTGAGAACCAAATCGTTGCACTCACTTATCAAATCGTTATGAGCCTTAGCGAATCGTTATGGAAGGCACAATCGTTGTGATTACCTGAAGAAATCGATGTGATCACTTATGAAATCGTTATGCAAGTAAATCGTTATGATTACCTGAATAGAAATTCGATGTGATCTCTTATGAAATCGTTATGCAAGCAAATCGTTATGATCAATAAAGAAATCGATGTGAGAACCAAATCGTTGCCACTCCTTATCAATCATTATGAACGCTTATAAAATCGATCAAAATAAATTGTTGTAGCGCTTATTAATTTGGCACTTAATCTGAAATCGATGTATATAGATTAAACATCGATTTTATCATTTTAGTGCACCTTATTGCATCAATGAGAGACTTAGCATTTTGCTATGAGATTGATGCGACACAGATAAAACAAAATATTCAATTTGACTTAACATCTGTGAATGGGATTGATGCAACACAGATGAAACAAAAATATTTAAGAACACCTATATTTTGTTATCTCCGCAATACCAAGATAATATATTTTGTTATCACCTAAATGCATCATATATTTTGTTATCGCCAAAATTCCAAGATCACAGATAACCATAGAGTGGTTCAACAATCTCCCCCTTTTTGGTTGTGACAAAATTTATGCAAATTTTCTGAAATGATTTAAAACATGATTTAAGCAGAAAATTCAAAGAGCTACTTACTCTCCCCCTTTTTGTCAATAATCCAAAAAGGAAAAGTCTTACCATGTATTTCTCCTTCCTTTTGAGAGAGTTTCTTACCATAGAGGAGTTCAATCTCCCCCTTACTCTGCGCTCCCCCTTAATTAGAGCTCTCCCTTTTTGAGAGACTCTATTATTGCCTTGAGCATCCTTGGTTCCTGATGCTCCAAGGCTACCCTGCAACCAACTTATTCAAAAGTAGGTACCCAAATCTTTTTGGGTCCTTGATGGTTAGATGCATAAAAATATCCTTTAGGGATCCAAACTAAGTGCCTTGTTGTGCAGGTGTTTACAGTGTGTCATAGTTTATTGCAATGAGAACAACAATGAATATAGATTGTTTTGCTGTTCTTATTTTCTTTGTGTTGAGTTTTTAGAACGTGATTTCTGTAAACTTTTTCTTTTACAGGGGTCTTTTTCTGGGGCATCTTGGTTTCTTTTTAACATTTTGGTAGTGATATTTTTCTGGAATCATGGCTTGTTTCTTTTTCTGGAGGTAAGTATCCAAGCCCTTATTGTTATTTCCAGATTTTGATCCTTTTAAGCATAGGGCTAAAGATGTTTTCCCTTCAGTTAATTTTCTAATTGATTCTTTTAAATACATATTTTCTTCAGTTAGAGTTTTTAATTTTTCTTCTAACTCTAACTTCTCATTATTCTTGCTTTTCAAATCTTCATTTAAAAGATAATTTTTATCTTTACATTCTTTTAATTGTTCTTCTAGTTGCTCCAATTCGGATTTGAGATCAGAATTGGTGTTTTCCAAGCAAGTAGAGTTGTTTTTCAGATTTTTTAGTTCTTTTACACCCCCTTATGTTTTTCATACAGTTCATTAAAGACTTCTTCTAAGTCTTCTGATTCTGACCCTGAATCTGTGCAAGAATTAAAAATCAGTCAGAATGTACCTCATCTAGTCCCACCATGAGGGCTAGGTTTACCTGTTCCTTTTCGGAATCTGAGCTTGATGATTCTGAGCTTGTGACCTCATCATTTTCCCAAGCAGCCGCCATGCCTCTTCTTTTAAATTTCTTGTGCTGCTTCTGGGCTTCTCGGTTTGACTAGTCTTCTTGAGTCTTGGAC
Source organism: Colocasia esculenta (assembly GCA_014218235.1). Lineage (NCBI taxonomy): Eukaryota > Viridiplantae > Streptophyta > Magnoliopsida > Alismatales > Araceae > Colocasia > Colocasia esculenta. The sequence goes on along the minus strand of JACBKR010004077.1, from coordinate 391 downwards.
AATCCGGTCTCAGATGCCCAGGTTTTCTGCATTCATAGCAGACTGGTTCTTTCTCCTTTTTTCTCCTTTCTTTGGATCCTTCTTGATCTGTTTTTCTTCTTCTTTAAAATCTTCTGAAGCTTGTACAATACTTCATCAGCATCATTATCTTCAGAATCTGCATTTGGGAACTAGAAGAGGAAGAGGTGGAAGGAGCAGCTACAACCTTAAGAGCATCAGTACATTTCTTCTTAGATGAGCTTTCAGACAATCGCTCCATGTTTATTTCATGTGCCATGAGAGAACCTAAAATTGTCAATCGACAATTGGTTAAATCATGGGCATCTTCAATAGCAGTTACTTTAGGTGTCCACGAAATAGTTAAGGACCTAAGTATTTTTCTAACGGTTTC
>JACBKR010004076.1:0-25867 GCA_014218235.1 Colocasia esculenta | reverse complement strand
ATCGAAGATTAGGCTTGGCTGTGTTCTTATGCAGGGAGGTCGTGTTGTGGCGAATGCTTATAGGCAACATAAGGAGCATGAGCGTAATTATCCAACTCATGACTTGGAATTGGCAGCGGTGGTCTTTGCTTTGATGATTGGAGGCACTATCTATATGGAGTCAGATTTGAGCTCTTCTTACACTATAAGAGTCTCAAATATCACTTTTCCCAAAAGGAGTTGAATCTGAGGTAGCGGAGGTGGATAGAATTCGTAAAGGACTATGATTTTGAGCTTTCTTACCACCTAGGGAAAGCAAATGTGTGGTGGATGCATTGAGCAGGAAGAGGCAAATGATGCGGGAAGACTGGAAGATGTTGGAAGATACTTTAGGATCTTTGGCTATTTTAGAGCCGCAGTTGTGCTGTATGCCCATGGCTGAATTGTCACTTACATCTTCTGTTCATGATCGGGTTATTACTTTGAAAAAAGATTGCCCTTTATTGCAGGAGTTGGTTGGAAAGGCTGGCATTATTTGAGATGAAGATGGTGTGATTCGTTTGAATCATACGGTGTGTGTCCCTAATGATGCAGATCTTAGGAAGGAGATTTTGGAGGAAGTGCAAAGATCACAGTTCTCCATTCACCCAGGCAGTGGGAAAATGTATAACGATTTGAAGCATTCTTTCTGGTGGTCTGGTATGAAGCGGGATGTTGCAGACGTTGTGGCAAAGTGCTTGATTTGTCAATAGGTGAAGACAAAACATCAGCGACCTTCAGGTTTGATACAGAAGCTGGACATTCCTTAGTGGAAATGGGAGCAAGTGACCATGGATTTTGTGTCTGGATTGCCTAGATCGGCTAGAGGAAATGATTACATTTGGGTGATTGTTGATAGATTTTTGAAGAGTGCTCATTTTCTTGCTATGAATAAAAAGCTGTCCGTAGAGAGCTTGGCCAGATTGTATATTGATGGCATTGTGAAGCTGCATGGGATTCCGAAGTTGATTATCTCAGATTGTAATCCAAGGTTTACTTCTAGATTTTGGCAGAGCTTGCAGCAGGCTTTTGGCAGTTCGTTGAAGTTGAGCTCGGCATTTCATCCACAAATGGATGGGCAGTTCGAGAGGACTATTCAGACGTTGGGGGATATGCTTAGGGCTTCTGTTCTAGAATGGGAAGGGGATTGGGAGGGCCACTTAGCTCTTGTGGAATTTGCATATAACAATAGTTTCCATTCGAGCATAGATATGGCACCTTTTGAGGCTTTGTACGGGAGACCATGTAGATCCCCATTGTGTTGGGAAGAAGCAGGAGATGGCATCTGGTTGGACCAGAAGTGGTGCAGGAGACTTCAACAAAGATCCACTTGATTGTGCAGAGATTGAAGGCAGCTCAAGATCATCAGAAGAGTAATGCGGATACGAGGAGAAAGGACTTGGCTTTTAAGGTAGGAGACCATGTTTTTCTGAAGGTATCGCCAACCAGGGGTGTAGCGAGGTTTGGAAAGAGAGGTAAGCTGGACCCGATATTTATTGGTCCCTTTGAGATTTTGAAGAAGATCGGGAATGTGGCATACCATCTAGCTTTGCCACCATCTATGGAAGCAGTGCACCCAGTTTTCCATGTATCCATGTTGAGGAGATATGTTAGAGATCCGGCTCATGTGATTAGTTATGAGCCGGTACAGTTTCAGCCAGATTTGTCCTATGCGGAGCAGCCTGGGGAGATTCTGAATCGGAAGGTGCAAGAATTGAGATTAAAGTCTATTCCCTTGTGAAGCTTTTATGGAGGAATTTCTCGCGTGAGGAACCCATGTGGGAGCTTGAAGAAAGGATGAAGAAGCTTTATCCATCCTTGTTTGGTAAGTGTTCTAACTCAATCTTCGAGGACGAAGATTATTTTAAGGGGGAGAAGATTTAGTGCCATAGAAATTTTCTAAAAAATTACATTGCAAATGTATGTTTAATTTTGCATGTATTTTACTGTTGTTCTGTGTTGAACTTGGCGTCAACATTGCTTGGCGTTAAGACATGTTAGCAGCATGATCGTCTGCCGTTTATTTCTTGTTAACGACAGCTTCTTGAATCATTTTATATTTTCTGAAATATCAATTTTTGGGCAAGAATGTAGACGACACAATCGATGGATGTTTACATTGTGACTAATGACAGCTTAAGTTGACGTTAACCTTACTTGCCTTTTTTTGCTGTTACCATTCCGGGCGAGAATAAATCGACTGTTTCCATGCATTTAATGGGCTAGATCCGTGCGTTTCTGATCCTAGGGCTAGGATTGAGTTTTGGCTACGCGTGGGAGATCTTTATAAGACCGGATTTCGCAGTTAGGGGAGGTTTTCGCCCTAGTTTTGGAAGAGAGAAAGGAGGGCCGAGGAAGGGTTTTGCAGAGCTCGTGCGTGTGATCTGAAGGTTCCGAAACCAAGGTGGAACATCCAGCAACGAGATCTGAAGCTTCTCCAAGCGGGAGAGCTGCATTGGGGGCAAATTTTGAGCATTTCAAGCCCGTGAAGGGGACTGCCTTACTGCGAAGGCGGGCTTCTTCAGGCTTTGATTCGTCACTGCAGAAGGAGGGATAGAGGCAAGTTACATGGGGGTTCAGTTTAGGTTTAGACTGTATAATTATAATTTTTACAGATTTTTAAAGAATGAAAATAACATGTGGGAAAGGGTAGAAGTTCCATTGTTTTTTGTAGAGTTTTCTGCATTTTCTGGGCATACGAACTTGACGTCAATATCTCTTGCCGTCTAGATTTTGTAAACGACCATATCAATTGCCATTTAGTTTCTGTAAACGACATGTTCTTTTACAACTTTTAATATATGTTAACGGCGCTATGTGCCACCATCTACTGGTTGTTAACGACATAATATGTGGACGTCTACTTCTGGTAAATGCCACATATGTTGTCATTAGGTTTATGAGTACAGTGAATTACAGAAAATCTGATTTTAATTGCTTATTTGTGATCCATGCTTGTATGAGGTTTCAACGAGGTGATGTTTAATGTGTTTTCAGTATTGTTTAACTAGAGACAAGTCATGACAGTAATGGATAGACTAAATGCATGAGTTACTGTAACACCCCATATAAGAATATGTTAAATGGATAAATCAACAAACTACCAACAACTCGGACTAGTCATTTTCAGAGCTCGAGCAGGAAAAGAACTCTGAAGTTAAGCGTGCTCAGTTGGGAGTAGTCCCAAGATGGGTGACCTTCCCGAAAAGTCTACCAAATAGTATGGTTGTTGGGCCAGTTTGTTGGTGGGTCATCACAAATGGTATTGTAGACTTGCCCAACCGGAAATGCAAGAACTAAGTGCCACACAGGACAAAGTGCTACACTATAAGAGCCACCTCTTGAGGCCATAATGGCGCAAAGTGCTACATAGTGGGAGCCACCTCTTGAGCCTATGGGGTCCACCTCTAGAATCTTGCCTACTTGGGGTTTGATTGTGTACTATATGTGAGTAGCGACGAGGACCTCGCTTATATAAGAGGGGTAGATTGTAACACCCCATATAAGAATATGTTAAATGGATAAATCAGCAAACTACCAACAACTCAGACTAGTCATTTTCAGAGCTCGTGCAGGAAAAGAACTCTAAAGTTAAGCGTGCTCAGTTGGAAGTAGTCTCTGGATGGGTGACCTTCTAGGGAAGTCTAACAACTAGTATAGTTGTTGGGCCAGTTTGTTGGTTGGGTTGTCATAGTTACCCTGAATTTTATTGAATTAGCTAAAGAATTTTGTAAAGAAGTGAACATGATTTCCATTGCATTGTTGAAAAAAAAACTATACTATTGATTTGTCAGTGTTGCAGATCTACTGTATTTCAGTTCCTATATTGATTTGTATGAATTCCTCACTGTTGTACTATGTTAGTTAGCTTAAACTGATGGAACTTAATTATGAAAAATATTTACGGAGATCAGAAAAATGTGAAATTTTGCATGTGCAGAGTATAATCTAATATGAATTTCTGTCAAAATTTCGGGATTTTTAGACTTACGTATGCATTGTTATGAATTTCTGATTGGTACATTGCATATAGAATTAAAATAAACATAAGTTTATGTGCATGAATGGGTGCAATATGATTAGTACCCGATAGGTTTTTGTTATACAGCAAAGTTAAGATTCAGAACTAAGAAAAGCTTGCTATATGATAGTGCATTGTTATATGGATAAATTATGTATGAAATAGCATGATAGAATTGCATGAAAATGTAGAATAAATGATTGCATACAAGTTAGTGTATATTTTGAAAAAAATTGGCCAATAAAGACATTGCTATGATAGAGATTTCCTATAAGGAATTATACCATGGATGCCCCTATGGTAATGGTTCACCTACATGAAAATGACCTACTGAATCCGTGGGCAACAAATTGAAATCCTGGAGGTAGACAAGTTCTACTAGTTAAGGTGGGAAGGGCTTTCCTCGGTTTTGTGCAAATACCATGACTTCATCACTATATTGCCTAGGTGATAAGTGAATGCTATATGACTATTGATCTCTATTAATAGTGTGGGCTATGTCTTGGCAACTAAATGATAAATGACTACATGATAAATGTCTACATGAGTATTGTCTACATGTTACATGCTACATGATTCACATGTCAATTGTTTTACATGCTACATTACTACTTGCTACATGTTTAAATGATTACTTGCTAATGTTAACTAGTTGCATATTGCATAACGTAGAAATTGTTACATGTTGCATGACAACAAGTATATACCATGATAAATTGATTGCATGCTATGTATAGGAACATGTTAGTTGAATTATTAGAATATAAGATGTGAATTACATGCATTACATGAAATGTTTCATCGCCATGATAGTTAAACATGCTATGGAATGATTGATTGTCAAATGCCTTAGGACCATGTTAGTAGGAAAAAGCATATGATATCAAAGATGTGAATGATATAAGTTACCATGTTTTAAATCTAATATATATTTAATATCTTGAACTGTCTTCCATGTGATTTGCTAAGTCTTGTTGACTCATACTTGCTTAACATTTCAGAAGATACAGAGGACACTCAGGAGTTAGTGCACAGTAACTCAGAGCGTGAGGACGTGGAGGCTTAGCTTTACTTGAGAGATCTATTTTTTATTTTTTTATCAAAAGCGGTCCTCAGGCTCTCAACCAGGAGAGTGCACCCTCCCCCAGAGGGGGAGAATGATCCCACTCTACAGGTGAGTAAACCTGGGCCGAAAAATATTATATAAGGGAAATTACAAAGAAACAAAGGCCGCCACAGCTAAACCAGCCTAATGTGAGTAAGACCAAATTTATCAATTACCATTGGCCCTTTACAAGGATGAGGGAGGTCTTTGGCCCTCCGATAAACATTATTATGCCTAGAATAAATAGCAAAGTTTGCAAGAGCATCTGCCACTTGGTTTGTTTCTCTATACACATGAACAAGCGAACCACCATTATGCATGAGAATTCTTCTTGCTTCTTTCTAGCATCTAAAGGATTGCCATGACACCATCCGATCATCTTTTATGGAGTGGGCAACAACTGAGAGTCAGTATAAACAATAGAAATCCTGTAGCCAATAATTGACGCAAGACGGAGGCCATCAGTAAGCGCTCTTATCTCTGCGTGCATGATGGTTCCTATTCCATAGAAATGAGAGAAGGCCAAGTGAACGTTCCCATAGAGTCCCGTATACATCCTCCACCACCACAATCACCAAGGTTTCCTTTGCAGGCGCCATCAACATTTAGACTGAAATCATGTAAGGGAGGAATCCATCTAATTAGCTTCAAAGTTTTGGTAAAGCACTGAGGAGCAAAGCCGAAGCTGGTAAGAGTCTGCCATTCATCAACAATGTCAAGAATAATAGAGGCCAATCGTTGTCAAAAATCATCTTTAAAGTCGCCCCCTTTTTTGATTTTTAGTTGAGAGATCTAGAGTGTATTGTATGTGAGAAATAAATTGTACTTTATTTTATGCATTTGAGAGCAGGAGATGTATTTAATTTGGACTGTTGTTATCTTTCCTTTATGTTTAGACTTTACATTTGAATATGATGTTGGTTACAAACATTTGGTTCCATATTCCGTCGCATATTATTGGAATTGAATTGTCATTTATGTATATCTCAATCTGTACCATCTAATGTTGGATTTTTCCATTGCAATACCTTTATTAGATCCAATGTGAGTTGGTGTAACTGTACTGGATCTAAGAGGGGCGTTACACACTCCTAGCTAAGCAATTCAACAAACTCATCTACATTTACACTCCTCGCTCTCAGAATATCATTGTCCAGAGGTTAGAAGCACCATCCACTCTACATCCTTGGTTCGACAACCTCAGGAACTCGTTAATGGTGAAGGCAGATGGAAGAGAAGCTAAGGAAGTGATGCTCATGGAGTTAGGACAGATCATAGAAGAAGAGAGGCCATGCTACCACGAGATAGAACAATATTGCTAAGACGGTACCTTCCCAGAAGAAGCTGAGTCTGAAGATAGGAGAGCCATCTGTAGAACCACGTTAACATATACCATTGTTGAAGAAGTGTTGTATAGACACGCTCTAAACGGAAAGCTCCTAAGATGCTTGCCTGACGATGAACCTTGTAAGGTAGTGGAAGGAGCCCACGCCAGTGAGTGTGGAGAGCATGTGAATAGCCAGATGCTAGGTAAGAAGATCCTTAGGTAGGGCTATTAATGGACAACCTTAGAAGAAAATTATGCCATCGATGTTTGTAGGTGTGTCAAATGCCACCTCATGCTCCATCTTCCTAACTACATCCACTAATGCTCAAATCAAACAAAAATCATTCATCCTCATAGCTATCAAGTACTTTACCAAGTGGGCTGTGGTTGAAGTATTTGTGGAAATCAAAGGATCAACCGTGTGCCGATTTATCATGAAGAAAACATCCTCACGATTTCGAGTGCCAAGTGGCATCGTCAGCGACAATAGACCCCATTCATATCTCAAGAGTTTCAAGACCTATGTAAGAAATACAACATTTCTCCACATCATTCTTCCTCATACTATCCATAGGGCAACGGTCAAAGCTGAAGCCACAAACTAAACACTTTTGAAAATTTTAAAGAAAACTTATGAGTCTCACAAATTTACTGAGTGGCCTAAGAAATTGATTGAGGCTCTATGGGCCTACTATTATGTTGTGGTGATTTTAATAACCATACTCACTAACTTGATCATTGCTTTGGTCTATTTTTTATGATGACACAATTATGGTCAACCATGTTAAGCTGTTCTTAATGATGACACAACTATTTTTTATGATGACATATTTGTGTTGTTGATGGAAAACCTCTCAATCATGCTGAAAATTCATGTGTGAAGTTATTGTCTATGTGTGTCGACACATGACCTTCTTGGTGTCGACACATGACTGCTCTCATGTCAAGTTACTGCTTATGTGTGTCGACACATGACCTTCTTGGTGTCGACACATATTGTTTTTCATTCAACCTTTATTGATAAAATGACATGATACTATGACAAAAGAGAAAGACCTGCTGCACTTTCAAAAGTGCAGCAAGTGCAATCCACATGGGCTAGCAGCCCATGTGGCGCCAAAAAAGTGTCATGTGGTTTTCTTTTTTTATTGGCGCCACATGTGCTGCCAGCCCATGTGGATTGCACTTGCTACACTTTTGATAGTGCAGAAAGTCTTTCTGTATGACAAAATGTATTACATATATGCGTACATGATATCTAAATTTTGTTAATTTTTGGCAAAATCGGTCCTCAGGAACTCAAACTAGGAGAGTGCACCCTCCCTCAGAGGGGGAGAATGTTCTCACTCTACCAGAGAAGCACCTGGGCCAAGGATATATAATAAAGGAGAATAGTACAACAAGAAGACCCGGTTAGGATAATCTAACATGGAAGAGACATGTTTTATCTAGAACTATTGGACCTTTCCAATTATGGGGGACGCTGCTAGACCCCCAAAAGACCTTGTTCTCCCTAGATTGACATCCATAATTTGCCAAAGCATCAGTGACCTGATTAGCCTCCCGGTATACATGGCTAATTCTATAAGAATTCATGTTTATCAAAGCACTTGCTTCCCACCACTAGCGATAAACTTGCCATGGAGGGCATCTACTAGTCTTGAAAGAATTAGCCAGAGCACTAGAGTCTGTGTAAACAATTGAATGCCGAAGCCCAAGGAAGTCAGCCAAGCGAATGCCATCATACATAGATCATATTTCAGCGATCACACTGTTGCCATTTCCATAGTAGTAGACGAAAGCCACTCTTATTGCACCTTTCATATCTCGGATACAACCACCACCCCCACAGTCACCCAGGTTGCCCTTGCTAGCTCCATCCACATTCAAACACAAATCTGTAATTGGAGGGATCCAGCAAATAAGCTTGAGATGTTTAGTGGAGATATTTGGACAACATCCATACTGCTGAAGAACCTGCAACTGATAACCCAAAGGAGCTTCCTTAAATTCCATTTTAGCTAGAGAGTTGAATACCATGAACTTGATATTGTTAATCACCACCCCTACTGAAGGCTGCTTGGAATCAAACTTGGCCAAACATCTCCCCTTCCATACCTCCCAAAGAATAAGAATAAGGGAATGAATAGAAACAAATTCAAAAGGGGAGGAAACATTAGTGAGTAACAAAAAATTCAAAACTCTAGTCGTGATTTGGCTATGCAGGTTGATTTTAGGGCTAATGAGAGCAAAGAACCAGTTCCACAGGGCGGCAGCCAGATCACCGTGAATAAATAGGTGATTATAATCCTCATTGCCTGGACTCCTACAACAAGACCAATACGAAGCAAGCTTATTGAGCAACTACCCCTAAGAAAATCATTTAATACTTTAAATTCATATAACATTGTGATTTTTCTATGACAAAATCTTTTAAAAGACTCTTTGCAAATTAAATACACTAATACATATACAAGAGAAAATATTTTTGAACAACTTCCTCTCGAAAATTTTCCTAAGTCCACAAACTACTATATGTATTATACTTCGAATTTAGTCTCCAACTTTCAGAAGTCAAATTACAGTATGCAAGTTTACCTTGAAATTTTTCGAAGTCCACAACTACTCTTTGTGTATCATACTGAATCCGATTGTTGACTCCGACTGTATAGAGTCGAATTTCTCTGAGTCTTGAGTTCTTAACTCCAACTCTCTGAAGTCGAATTCCACTCTTTGACTTCTAAAAGTCAAAGTATCCGTCTTGTTTCTATGGATGTCGAATGCACATATATCCGACTTCTTACTGTCGAATCTTATATGTTTCACTACAACTTATGAGAATCGAATGTCAAGGTGTGTCTTCATGATTCTTACTCGGACTTCTAGAGTCCAATTACACCTTCTTCTGAATTTGACTTCTCTAAGAATCTATGTACTTATACTTTTATTTTGTTGACAAGATATTTTTTTGTTTTTTTGGTGATTCATCTGCTTAATAATCTTTATCAGAACTTGTGGTACCTATATGATTGTTGAATATTACTATTCTATCAGGTCATTATTATTTTAATATATTTTGACAAGATGAGACATATTATACTCTTAATAATTTTCTAAATTTGGTTGTGATTATATTTGAAACGTTTTATTCAAATTGGTCTCTTACTTCATGACAAAAGACCAGATCTTCATTCCTTCAGAAAATATCATGCATTTATTGATTTCAGACGCATGGGTATCTGGCAGAGGTTCACCTACCACTGTCAGACCCACACCTTACCTTTTGGTGTAACTGTTTGTCTCTCTTTTATTGGCCTGAAAGCTTGTATGTCGAGGATTCTATATTTTACAGGTCTTCTCTGGCTCACCTACCTCAAAACCATGGAGGTATTCTCTCTGTGTCTTGTCTTTGCTGCAGAACATTTATTGAGCACGTTTTGAGCATGGAGCATTCAAAGAACATTAATTGGAGTTTGACCTCTAAGCATAGAAGCCACAAGCCTTGCCTGAAGCCGTTGGAATGCTAAAAGGGCAGAAGGACTTATGGACAACAACCTCAATCAGTATCCAAAGGATCAAAGGGTCTCCTCAAATGACCAGATCTCTAACAACCATTTTGAAACAGGTACTTTCTTTTGAAGGATATAAAAAGAAGCCGAAGTTTGAAATGAAAGACACTTAGAGTTTTTGGAGACCAGCTAGCAACATCTTCAATTCACTATTGTCTTCTGCTAGCAAAGATTTCTTCAAGCCTTCTCTTGAGCTGCAAGATTGAGAGCCTCATCATTTAGAAAAATCCCAAGGTCTCCTGTTTACAGAAGTTGGTTGGGTGGCAATTGTTATCGATATTCCATGATCCACCCCTTTAGTTCAGAAAGGATCTTACTTGTAACTCGTATTATTTTCTCTTTTCTAAATTAGTTGTGTTTGCTCATTCTTGGGGCAAACACACGTGTCTTTACAATTTTCATTGTGTAGTTTCAGCAAGACATTTGTTTCTGCTGTTCCCCTCCTATGTAGGGAAGACCTTGTAAAATGTAGCATTGTACCCCTGTTGAGGAATGAATTGCGTGGGAGCAAGTGGGCTTGTAATTCCTCTCAAGGGTGAGAGAAGGCCATGTTCTCTTAGTAGTTAGTGAAATCTCAAGTGGTTAGCTTGAGGACTGGACGTAGGACTTCTATGTGGGAAGATCCGAATGAGGATAAAATTCTTTGTGCAATTGTGTGATTGTTTCCGCCAACTTACACTTGAATCACACACTACACTAAATTCTAACAGGTCTATTTGTGTTGTTTAATTTTAGATAGAATTTTAAAAGCACAAAAAGTCCTATTCACCCCCTCTAGGACATCATTAGTGCCATTTCGATCTAATAAGTGGTATCAGAGCGAGGTCTTCTCAGAAGAATCTAAAGATTTGAGAAGAAATGGCAGCTGAAGGTCAGTCTGTTACAATGCCACCATTCTTTGAAGGTGAAGATTATCAGTATTGGAAGATGCGGATGTGGTGCTTCATCTAGGCACAAATTTTGATCTGTGGCAGGTAATAGAACAAGGTGATTTTGAAATCCTTGGTGAGTCCTCTTCTGCTCTTTCCGTAGCTGATAAAAGGAACATGTCTTTAAACTATAAGGCTAAAAATTATCTATGTTGTGCCCTCTCTAAAAGGGAATTTACTAGATTATCCACTTGTAGAACTGCTAAAGAAATGTGGGATAAACCGCAAGTTACATATGAAGGAACCGACAGAGTTAAACAAACTACAATAGACATTCTTGTATCTCAATCTGAACAATTTAAAATTCTTCCAAATGAAAACATAACTGAGATGTATAATAGATTTTCCAACATAATGGTAGGACTGAGTTCCTTAGGAAAGGTTCTTACAAATGAAGAGACAATAAAAAAATTCCAATGATCACTAACTAATGTGTGGACCCCTAAGGTCACTGCTATTGAGGAAGCACATGATCTAACTCAACTTTCCATTGATAAATTAATCGGATCTTTAATGGCTCATGAAATTAATGTGGAAAGATTTTCTGAAAATTCTTCGAAAAAGAAAATGTCAAATGCTTTGAAGGTTTCAGATTCCTCTTCCTCTGAAGACTCCAAGGAGAAATCAGATGACAGTGATGATGAAGTCATGTTCTCAAGAAAACTACAAAGGATCCTTGCCAAGAAGAAGAAATTTGGCTCCAAAAGATTCTTCAAGAAGGACAAGAAGAAGGAACCAACCTGCTACGAATGCAATCAACCAGGACATTACAAATCTGAATGTCCTAAGCTAAAAAAGAAGGATCAAGCAGAAAGATCCGATAAGAAGAAAGGAAAAGAAAATAAGTTCAAAAAAACAAGAAAAAGGCAATGGCAGTAGCATGGGATAATGAAGACGCCACCAGTTCAGACTCTTCAAATTCAAAATCTGAAGAAGAAGAGAAGGCAAATCTATCCCTCATGGTAGGACTGGATCAGGTATATTCCGAAACATCTTTTACTTCTTGTTCTGAATCTGATTCTGATAGTCTTAAAGATGCCTTCAATGAATTATATGAAAATTATAAAACAATAGTCAAGCAAATGAAAATCATTAAATAAAATTTGCTAAGCCAGGAAAAGGATAACACCTTCTTGAAAAATGAAGCAGAAAGGTTAGGACAAAGCTTAAATGAAACTAAAAGAGCAAATGAATTATTGTGTGAAGACCTGAAAAATAAAAATAGTAAAATTATGCAAATAGAATCAAATTTAAAAGAACTAAAAGATGATGAAAAATTACAAGAAGAAAATAACTACCTAAGAGCCACTATAGAGAAAATATCTAACCATAAAACATCCTTGTTTGTTATATTAAAAGGCTCTAGGACGGGTAAGAAAAAGTATGGAGTAGGATACACACCTCCACTTAATTGAGAAAACATTGTGCATCCTAAAATATATCCACCTCCCCAATTTGTTAAAGAAAAAGGAATTAGGAATCCGAAAAAGATTAACCAGTATGTTTATAAACAAAATATAAATTTAATAACAATGCACACATTAAGAATGCTTTTGATTTATCCTGTAGCAGTTAGCAGAAATAAAAGAATTGAATTTATGCTTTGCAACGACTAAGAGTGAAGAATCTAGATTATTGCACAGAAGGTTGGGTCATGCAAGCACTTCAGTAATCAAAATTTTGATTAAGCATGATTTGGTTGAAGGTCTTCCGAAGATGAAATTGATGAAGTCTGGAATATGTACAGCCTGTGCAAAAGGCAAGCAAACCAAGACATCATTTTAGTCCAAAACAGTGGTCACAACTTCAAGCCCTTGGAACAAATTCATATGGATTTGTTTGGACCCAGAAGAACAGTTAGTCTTGGAGAAAAGGTATTTGGAAATGTAATGGTGGATTACTACTCAAGATATACTTGGGTGTCTTTCCTAGAAACCAAATCAAAAACTTTTTAGCCTTTTTGAAGATCAACAAAGTAGTACAAAAGAATGAGAAGTTTCAGAATGTCTGTATCAGATATGATCATGTGGAGAATTCAAGAATGAAGAATTCATGAAGTTCTATGAATAAAATGGAACTGAACTTAATTTTTCTGCACCAAGAATACCTCAACAGAATGGAGTAGCAAGAAGAAAGAATACAACATTGTTAGACATGGCCAGAACTATGCTCACAGACTACAATTTACCAAGGTATTTTTGGGCAGAAGCAGTCAACACAGCCTGCTACATTATCAATAGGTGCATGATCGGACCAATCATAAAGAAGAACCCATATGAGCTTTACAATGAAAAGAAGCCCAACATCATTCATCTTCGATCTTTGGGTTTTAAGTTTTTCATTTTGAATAATGGTAAAGATAATTTAGGAAAGATAGAAGCTAAAAGTGATGACGGATTTTGTTAGAATATATTTCAAAACCTAGAGGATACAAATATTTAATAGAAGAAGTTTAACCATAGAACAAACAGTGCATATATTTTTTATGATACTAACCCTTCTATTAAAAAAATGGAAGAAGAAGAAGACTGTGTTGAAGATCTGTGCAGGGATTTAGAGGAATGAAGAAAAAGAAGAAGAAAAGGAAGATCCTCACTAGAAGAACTTCAATAGTAAGAAGAACAACAAGAAGGACTCCCTAGAGAATTGAGGTATCACAGAGATTAACTGAGAGAAAACATTATAGGTGATCCTCAAGATAGGGTAAGAACAAGAGGTATGAATATTCCTTGTGATTTTTCTACTTTTGTATCTCAAATTGAGCTAGGACAATCAATGATGCACTGGATGATGAATCTTGGATCTTTGCTATGCAAGAGGAACTTAATCAGTTTTAACACAGCCAAGTTTGGACTCTTGTCCCTAGACCTTCTGCCATCCAGTTATTTGGACTAGATGGGTCTTCAGAAAAAAAAATAGATGAATCAGGAGTAATCACCAGGAACAAGGCGGACTAGTAGCATAAGGATATTCCCTAGAGGAAGGCATTGATTTTGATGGAACTTATGCACAAGTAGCTGGATTAGAGGCAATTAAATTTTATTAGCATATGCATGCTCCCTCAACATCAATTTATTCTAAATGGATATTAAAAGTGCTTTTCTGAATGGTTTTAGAAAAGAAGAAATTTATATTGAGCAACCACCAGGTTTTAAAGATACTAAATATCCAAATCATGTTTTCCATTTAAAGAAAGCTCTATATGGTCTGAAACAAGCTCCAAGAGCGTGGTATGAAAGATTAAGTGCTTATCTTATATCACATGATTTCATAAGAGGTAAAGTAGATAGCACACTATTTATTAAGAAGTTTTTAGAATGAATCTTAATACTTTAAATATATGTCGATCATATTATTTTTTTCTATACTAATGAATCATTTTGTAAATTCTTTGAGAACCTTATGCATGTGAGTTTGAAATGAGTATGATGGGTGAGCTTAATTACTTTCTTGGGTTGCAAATTAAGCAGACCAAGGAAGGTACTCATATTGTCAAACCAAGTATATTTCAGATTTACTTTCTAAATATGGCTTTGACAAGTATAACCCTTAGGAACACCCATGAGCTCTGGAATTAAGTTAGATAGTGATCCACTTGGCAAGAAGGTAGATCAAAAAGTCTACAAAGGCATGATAGGATCACTGCTCTATCTTACTGCCAGTAGACCAGATATAATATTTTGTGTATGTTTGTGTGCAAGATTTCAAGTTTATCCTAAAGCATCACATGTTCATGCTGTTAAAAGAATTTTTAGATATCTTATAAACACAAGTAAATTAGGTTTATGGTATCCCAGATGTTCTGATTTGAAATTAATTGGATATAGTGATGCTGACTATGCTAAACGCAAAATAGATAGAAAAAGCATCAGTGGTACTTGACAAATACTTGCAGGTTGGTTAATTTCTTGGTTTCCATAAAGTAGAATTCAGTGGCATTATCCACAACAGAAGTAGAATACATTGCAGTTGGAAGTTCCTGCACTCAACTGCTGTGAATTAAATACTAATGGAAGACTATGGTCACACACATCAAGAAATTCCAATGTTGTGTGACAATACAAGCAAACTAATCTGACCAAAAATCCTATCCAGCATTCAAGGACAAAGTATATTGATGTTAGAGATCACTTAATCAGGGACTATGTAAGTAATGGTGATATTTTACTTGAGTTTGTCTCTACAGAAAATCAACTTGCTCTATTTTTACCAAACCTCTTCCTGAAGATAGATTTACATCTATTAGAAGAGAAATAGGTATGTGTAATCCTGGTTAAATCACTTTGAAAGTTTCATGTTTGAATTGTATGTGAAGAACTCACTGTGAAATTCTCCAAGTCCCAGTACTGCGACTCATGAAGTCGGAGTGGAGACTACAACGTCTCAAAGTTAGAGTCTACCATGACTCATGATGAGGGAAGTGTGCTCTGTGACTTTTATAAGTAGAATGTAAAAATTCGACTGTTTACAATCGGAGTCTGCTCTCATTAAATTAATATAATAAATGATAGTAATTTAAAGGAGTATTATTACGTAACGGTATTTCTCTTTAATCCCCACCATTCATCTCCTCATCCTTGGGCAGTTACGACTCTAACTTTTATATTTGAACATCCATTCCGTTTTCCAAAGCTCCCTTTCAAACTCTCTCTCCGACTCTCCTGTCGTCTTCTTCCTCTTCTCGCATACACTGTTCATCTTCTCTGGCAACCGTCTTCAGAGCAACTCCAAAGCTCTCATTTTCTCTAAAGAAAGGTAAGATCTTTGAATTCTAAAATGCATTTCTTTCCCTCCTTGGACAATCTCCTAAGTCTTTTCCATCTCCTTCTGTCTAGATGGCATTATCTAGGGCTCTGGAAGGAATGCAGTTCACTCCTGAACAGCTCTAGTGCCTATCCTCTGCTATGCTTTCCATCTGTCTGGGGAAGGTTGTAGATTTCTCTCACTTACATGGTAGCTTAGTATGGGTAAAAGAAACCCTAGCTGCGATGGGTTGGACTAGACTGTGTCAGATTTCTGAGCCCACGTTTGAGAGTGCTCTTAAGGCTTTCTTTGTCATCCTTTAAGTCTCCTCAGAGAGTTTAGTGTCAGGCTATGTGAAAGGCACCAAAGTTACAGTTTCTGAAGATTTGCTAGTGGAACTTTTGGATTGTCCCAACTCCGGGCATAGGCTTAGTGAGATAGTCCCTATAGATAAATAGAAAATGGCCATCATTGGATGTCTGGGGATAGTAAGCAAGAAAGGATTGTTAGTCAATGAGTAGTTTGCAGAGAAGAGGATCATCCATTCAGTCATTACAAAGATCATCACACCAAGGGTAGGGACCCATTCCTCCATAACTGCCAGGGATGGTAGTTTATTGTTTTGGGTTATTCAAAGACATAAGGTCAACCTGCCAGCAGTTATTCTGGAAAAGATGATAGCATCCTAAAATTGCAGGAGTCCCTTCCATATGGACCTCTACTTTCCCTAATCTTTTAGAGATTCTCAGTAGACCTTAGTGGAGAAATCTCAATGGGAGTAAGCGAAATGATTGGCTTGTCTACATTGAGAAGTAGTCACTACCCTTTAGAGAACAGAAGTCAAATTTATGGGTTAAGGATTCTATGCCCCAGTGCACCCATGTGATGTTTCCTGATGAAGCACAAGATTCCTTGTCTATTCCAGTAGTTAGAAAGCAGTTAGAGAAGAAAGAGCAGAAGCCCCTACTCCAGAGCAAATCCAACAAGATCAAGCTGCCTCATCTCCAGAACATGATGCACCAGAAGAGACCATAAATCAGGTACTAAGAGATGTAAGAGGTAAGGGAGTAGCACAAGAACAAGATGATTTTCGTAGCTCTACTCCTATCATGCAAGAGTTTGGAGAAGTGCAGCATCACTTCTCCCCTTCTCATGATGAGACCCGACCAAGGTCTCAGGGGGAGAGTAGCAACAGTATAAATGCAATATTGGATTTACTGAAAAAGCAACAAGAGAGCTTGTCAGTCCTACATATGCAAGTTGAATTTATTGATGCCAAATTTCATGCTATGGCTGAGGAGGTCCAGCAGATGAAGGACCTATTACTTCAGTTAGTTTGCCAACAGGGCACTAAGCAGCCTTCTGGACCACCATCTTCTCATCCAGAAGAGCAGCAACCACCAGCTCAGCAGCAACATGAAGCACAAGAAGCTCAAGTGCAACAACAACATGACCAAAAGCAGCAGCAGCCTGAGCAAGAGAAGCAGTTGGAACAACAGCAGCAGCAGTAGCCTGAGTCAGAGCATCCCTCAGTAGCAATTGTGGAAGATCAGCAGAAGCCTGAGCAGCAGCAACAATCTTCAGTAGCAATTGAGTCAGAGCAGCAGCAGCAATAAGAGTCTAGGCTTAAGAGGCCCCTAGAGTCTCTAGGTTTAGAGGAAGATGCCAGGTCCAAGGTGAAGACCTTTAAGAGGAAGGTTAGAAGAAGACTCCTTAAGAATGGTCATCCTGTGTCCTCCAACCCCTTGACCATTTCTCTCCTCCTCCACCTCGACCAACTCCTCCTACTCCTACTCCTCCTGAACCAGAACAACCACCTACATCCTCATCTCAACCTACTGCCCCACTGCTCTTACTCCTCCAGCTCCTTCTGTTGATGCACCGCAACAACAACAACCTCTACCTCCTACCACATCTGATCCTCCTCCCTCTACATCTCTTCTAAAGGATCAGCCAATTGCCCTTGATAATGTCATGTTTTCAATCTATCCTCTGAAATATTATTTCAAACCATCTCAGGCACCCAGACTCACTCTCCAAACCCAACCTCCTAGTTCTTTTCTTCTCTTCCGTCTGCATCCACTCCTCTAGCAGGCAGATCCACCCTTTCATTGTCAGAAATAGTACCTAGTGTACTACTTTTATCTAAAGGTCGGCGCATGCTAAAAGGGAACCCTACCAAATGCTTCCTCCTTTTTGGTATGCATTTATCTACCATTTAGAACATCACATGAACCTGTTCAGGGAATTCCTGTCCATCAAGGCATTCCTTGAAGTCCATGAAATGCCAGGTTCACCTTTGAGGACTGGCTTCCATCTCCCACATACATCACAAGTACTATTGGCTATTCTCCAAGCTGATCTCTATGAAAAGACACAGTCTAAATTCCAAAGAATTTATTAAAATCTATCTCGGTGAAGCCACCAAATACCAGAAAACCCAATCCAAGAACCAATTCATAGATTTTCATCTTCACCAGAATCTTTGGTTCTATGATATGTTTGGCAACCTCATTAGAGACTTTTAGGCAAAGTACACTAAGATGAAGGAATTCAACCTTGCCAGATTCAGATTGGGACTGCCTGATGTCAACAAAGGCCAATGGGAAAACATTATCAGAGGTCAGAGATAGATTTCCCCCCCCCCATGTCTGTTGGATTATCTTCTAGCTTGTACCTAAGCTTAGTTGGTGCCATCTCTGCAAGAAAGGATTTTTCTCAGCTTATTTTCGATAGGCACATCCGAATAGCTACCAAGTTAAGGATCAAGTAAAATATGAAATTATCTTTTCATAGGTTTTCCCTCATGCAAGCACCTAAGAATTCCCAGCACATGTTAGACATTCAGATTTGTTTGCTGAGTCTGAAAGATTCACAGAGGATCAATGGGCAGCTGCATATCTTGAAGACCACTCTGACTGTGAAAAGTTGAAGATCTCAGTGGCTGAGTATCTCTGCAAAGGTCATGAGACTCTTTGGAAGTCTATTGCTCATAAATGGAAGCAGAGGTACTTAATCTATTATCAAGCCAAGGAAGCTGCAATTCATCAAGGACTGCATTGGAATATCACTATGCATGACTTTCTTCATTTAGCGGCCCATAGGAAATTTGTCCATCTCAAAACTCTTCTGGGTCGTAGTAACTATTATAAGAGACTCACCTGGTTCCACAACTGTCATCGTAAATCTTATAGGAAACTCCCTCAGATAGGCCCCACCTATAAAATTTATTCCAGTCTCTTTGAAAATTTCTTCCCTAACATTGAGAAGATGCTGTGGAATCTTCTCCAGCCTTTCTTAGATCAAGTCCCTCGTTCCCTGTACTTACCTAGCTCCTTATCCAAGTCCTAAACAGTCTTATGTACTTGAATATTTCAGTTTATGAAAACAATATTTGTTTCGTACTTCTATTTCTGGATATAGATTCATCTCCTTTCTCCTTCATTATGTTACCTTTTATGTTAATGCCATAAATGGGGAGGAAGAAGTGAGAAACAAATATCTAAAAATCTTCAGAAAATATCTAAAAATCTTCACAAGATCATATGTTTGCATATTAACTTATTTCTTCACTGTTTATTTAAAACTTTTTGTCATTAACAAATGGGGGAGAATTGCTGAGCAACTATCCCTAAGAAAATTATTTATTACTTTAAATTCCTATAACATTGTGATTTTTCTATGACAAAACCTTTTAAAAGACTCTTTAAAAATTAAATACACATACATATACCCAAAAAAAAATTTTGAACAACTTCCATTCGAAAAATTTTAGAAGTCCACAGACTACTATATGTATTATACTTCGAATTTAGTCTCCCACTTTCAGAAGTCAAATTACAGTATGCAAGTTTACCTCGAAATTTTTCGAAGTCCACAAACTACTCTATGTGTATCATACTCGGTCTGACTGTTGACTCCGACTGTATAGAATCAAATTTCTCTGCGTTTTGAGTTTTGAACTCCAACTCTCTGAAGTCGAATTCCACTCTTCGACTTCTAAAAGTCGAAGTATTGTCTTATTTTTATGGAAGTCAAATGCACATATATCTGACTTCTTACAATCGAATCTTATATGTTTCACTGCAACTTTTGAGAATCGAATGTCAAGGTGTGTTCATGATTCTGACTCTGACTTCTAGAGTCGAATTACACCTTCTTCTAAATCCGACTTCTCTGACAGTCTATGTGCTTATACTTTTATTGTGTTGATAGAATACTTTTTGTTTTTGTGGTGATTCATCTGCTTAATAATCTTTATCAGAACTTGTGGTACCTCTATGATTAATGAATATTAATATTCTATTAGGTCATTATTATTTTAATATATTCTTACAAGATGAGACATATTATACTCTAAATAATTTTCTAAATTTGTTTGTGATTATATTTGAAACTTTTTATTCAAATTGGTCTCTTGCTTCATGACAGAAGACCAGATTTTCATTCCCTTTAGAAAAATAATGTATCTATTGATTTCAGACGCATGGGTATCTAACAGAGGTTCACCTACCACTGTCAGACCCATACCTTACCTTTTGGTGTACTTGTCTGTCTCTCGTTTATTGACTTGAAAGCTTGTCTGTCTAAGGATTCTATATTTTACATGTCTTCTCTGACTCACCTACCTCAAAAGCATGGATGTATTCTCTCTGTTTGTCTTGTCTTTGCTGTAGAATATTTATTGAGCATGGAGCCTTCACAAAACATTAATTGGAGTTTGACCTCTAAGCTGAGAAGCTACAAGCCTTGTCTAAAGCCGTTGGAACGCTAAAAAGGCAGAAGGACTTATGGACAACAACCTCAATCAGTATCCAAAGGATCAAAGATCTCTCCTTAAACGGCCAGATCCCTAACGAACATTTTCAAACGGATACTTTCTTCTGAACGATATAAAAAGAAGCCGAAGTTTGAAAAGAAAGACACTTCGAGTTTTTGGAGACCAGCTAGCAACTTCTTCAATTCACTACTGTCTTCTGCTACCAGAGATTTCTCCAAGCCTTCTCCTGAGCTGCAAGATTGAGAGCCTCATCAATAAGAAAAATCCCCAAGCTCTCCTCTTCACAGAAGTCTTGTATTGGGTGGCAATTGTTATTGATTTTCCTTGATCCACCGCCTTTTGTTTAAAAATGATCTTTCTTATAACTCCTATTGTTTTCACCTTTCAGAATAGTTTTGTTTGCTCATTCTTGGGGCAAACACACAAGTGTCTTTACAATTTTCTCTGTGTAATTCAGCAGGAGATTGTTTTTGCTGTTTCCCTCCTGTGTAGGGAAGACCTTGTAAAAGGTAGCTTTGTACCCCTGTTGAGGGAAGACTTGCATGGGAGCAAGTGGGCTTGTAATTCCTCTCAAGGGTGAGAGAAGGCCATGTTCTCTTGGTAGTTAGTGAAATCTCAAGTGGTTAGCTTGAGGACTAGACGTAGGACTTCCATGTGGGAAGGCCCGAACAGGATAAAATTTTTGTACAATTGTGTGATTGTTTCCGCCGACATACACTTGAATCACACACTCTACTAAATTCAAACAGGTCTATTTAGTATTGTTTAATTTCAGATAAAATTTTAAAAGCACAAGAAGTCCTATTCACCCCCGTTTAGGACATTATTAGGGTCATTTCGATCCAACAAAGCTGAATACCACTTTCAACAATTCTTTGGTCTACAGGGACTGCTCTATTCAGAATTTTTCAGCAGAATAAAGATGCTCTCCTGTAAAAGGAGCTATGCCAAATTTTAGTAAGAGCAGGTCGCTTCACTCCAGCTGATCTAACCAGATTGCAAGCAGACTTATAGGAGAAGCATCCATCCTGAGTGGCCTCCAATACACACTTATCCTCAATCTCACTTAGAACCACCACCTGAAGAAGCCCGCTAGGTAGAAGGGGTCTGATAGGATGCTGGGAATCATTGATAACCTCCTGCAATACAATCCTCCCTCCATCATATGGAGCACTGAGCAGCTCCAAAAGCAGCATATCTCCAAGCCAGATATCGGATAAGAAATCTATGTTATTGCCTCTCCCATGAATCCATTTGGTATTATCCTGAATAACTTGATAAGCAGCTTCCCGATTTTGGAGGACATACCTGGATGGTTGGCATATCTGCCAGAAAGATAGCCTCTCCTAGCATACAAAGCCCAGTATGAGGAACCATGTTGAATATTCCACAATGATTTAGCAGCCATAGCAACCTGCACTTGCTTGATGTTACGAACACCCAAACCACCTTCAGCTATTGGTCATTGAATGGTGGACCATGCCACCCAATGTCGACAACGAACACCATCCGAACCATTCTAGAAAAATGCTTCTGAACATTTATCAATATAATGCATTATACTACTCAGGATGGAGGAAGAAGCAGTAAGATAAATCGGGAGGGATGCTAGCACAGAGTTTTTGAGCATTATTCGTCCAGCCTGCAAGATTAGTCTAGGCTTCTCGGAGGCTAGCTTTCTGTTAATATTCTCGATAAGAGGATTGAAATCCAAAGCAAGTACCCTACCCAGTGTCAATGGAACACCGAGGTAGACCATGGCGCCACCTTGTCTTTTAAACCCTGTCACCCTTTTAATTCTATTAACTGCATGAGGGGGCGCCTTCTAAGAAATCATCAAGCAACTTTTGAAGGATTAATTAGCTGACTTGAGGAGTTCGAATATTTATTCAGAAAGTCCATTAGTCTCTTAACATTATGAATTCCCCCGTTGAGAAAAATAAGAGTATCATCTGCATAGAGAAGGTGTGACATAGGAGGGAACCCTCTAGGCGGAGCAAAATAATGAAGATATTCTATTTGAACCAAATTCTTGATACCTCTGCTGAGAGCTTCCTCCATAATAATGAAGAGAGCCGGGGCAATAGGATCACCTTGTCTAAGACCCCGGGAAGAATGAAAATAGCTAGTAGAAGATCCATATATAGAATCGAGAACCAACAATTAGTAATCAACATGCCAATATAAGAAGTGAATTTGTGCGAAAAAACAAACTTTTTAAGGACCGCGAAAAGGAAATCCCATTCCACACTATCATAGGCTTTCCTGATATCAAGCTTAAACAAAACATTGTGCCCCCTAACCATCCTCCCAACGTCCCTCACAAGTTGACTAGCAAGGGAGACATTATCGAGAATATATCTGCCTTTTACAAAGGTGCCTTGTTCTTCAGAAATCACCAGGGGAAGAATGTTAATCAACCGGTCACATAGAATTCTTTCGATAATTTTGTAACAAAAGTTACACGGACTAACCGGTCTATAATCACCATAGGACGTAGAGTTCTCAGTCTTGGGAACCAGAGTAATCAAAGAATATGGACCCCTCTGGGTAGGGGGAAACCCTGAAAAAAACTCACAACCGCTGCAATAGCCTCCTGATGAATAATATCCCAACAAGAAATAAAGAAGTAGCCAGTAAAACAATCAGGGCCAGGGACACTGTTACGATTCAGACTCCAAACAGCCGCCTTGATCTCCTCCTTAGAAGGAATATCAATCAGCTCTGAATTCTGGCCATTTGAAACAATAGTGGGAACAACATGCAGAAGAGAATCTTCAATAGTATGATCGGAGGATTGAAGAAGAGACATAAAATAGTTAACAACACTCTGCTTAAGAACCTCCTGGTCCTCATTCCAAACTCCATCTACCTGTAACCTAGAGATGGTGTTCCGCCTACTGTTCCCTTTTACCATAGCATGGTAGAATGGTTTATTTTTGTCACCATTATCCAACCATTGCATGCGAGCTTTTTAGGCCTAGAAAAGTTCCATGCAATTGATAGCTCTCCTCAAATTTGCATTAGCCGCACCCATTGCAATTCGGTTGACAGGAGAAAGATTAGCATCAAAAGCATCTTGCTTCTCCCTCACCTCCTCTTCATATTTAAGCAAATTATCATTAATGTTTTTGAAGGTCCCCTTGTTCCACGAACGGAGGACCCCTCTAACTGCCTTCAACTTTAAATGGAGAACAAGAAACGGGTTATAGTGCACTCAATGGGAGCATCCCAAGCAGCCTTAACAGTATCTTTAAAAGTATCATGGGAGGTCCACATGGATTGAAAAGTAAACCTTGCTGGATTCCTAGAGGAAGGAGAAAAGAAAACCAGTATGGGAGCATGGTCAGAAGGATCTCTAGGAAGGTGCCTTACGTTCATGCTAGAGAACTTATCATCACAGAGATGGTTGCTGAGAAATGTGTCTAACCTAGCAGAGACAGCATCCTGCCCAGTTTGATTATCAGACCATGTAAACATGGAGCCACTGTAACCCACGTCCATAAGAGAAGCCCCCGAAATGAAAGCATTAAAGTCTAGCATGCCATGAAAGTTAGCCGAGCTGCCGCCTTTCTTCTCCGAAGGATGGGAAATACAATTGAAATCCCCCCCCCCCACTAACCAGGGAACATCAACATAACTAGAAAAATGATTAAATCATGAAATAAGCCACGTCTCCATATTCATGGCAACTAGCATATACAATTGTTATATATAATAAAACCATGTCCTCCGACAAACCTGCCATAGTTACATGTTGTTCAGAGCAATTGACCATTTGGAAAGGAAAATTCCACCAAAAGACCCATATTTTGGAACTGTCCCCACAATTTCCAACAACTGAATCCATACATAGATATGACCGCAAAGAAATCGGTCGATCGAAGGAAACCATAGGTTCAGCTAATGCAAGGAAGTCCACCCTGTTATTCTAAACAATTCTCTTAAGCGGACGCTGAGAGGCGAAGTTTCCTATTTGTCTGATATTCCAGTATAATATGGACGGATTCATGAGGACAGATGACTCGAAGAAGTGTCCACATCACCTTTTGCTTTGGAATGAGTCCTGGCTCCCACTACATGATATCTAATATAAAGCTCATTTCTTGTAGGAAATTACATGGAAATGGAAGTGCACATCTTGAAGAAACCTCAAGCATAAAAGGCTCTTGAAAACTAAGCAGAACAGCATTTGTCGACAGGCCAGGACTCATCTATCGACAGCCACTGAAGAACTTCATTTCAAAGCTTCTAGAAAACCAAATTCAGCAGTATCTTTCAACAGCACTCGGTCATCTGTTGATAGCCCAGACAAACCTTCAAGTTATGGCTCAGAAATCTGGTTTTGGAAGATATATGTGCTGCAGTATCTATCGACAGTCGATGGACATCTGTCAACAGGCACTTGTTAAGTCACAACATGTAAGAGACATGTGATCTCTATTAAGGTGTCCTTTCTCTCACGAATCCCAGCAGTTGTGTGAGACTAGAACACTCCTATATATAAATCTTTTGGTCTCCTTTTCACACAAGAGAGCCAACACAACTCCAAAGAGGCTAGAGGCAGATGGAAGAGATTTCTCAAGTGCTCTGTTCATCTCTAGAAGGTTGCAGACCAAGGATCTCATCTGAGGAGATCAGTTGCTTCTCATGTTCTTCATCAAATCAGCAGCAGAAGAAGAAGAGCTACTACAAGAGAATACGAGAAGATGTTAATCTGATCAGAAACTCCAAGAAGACCATGATCCAAAGAAGAGCAGTGACGTTGTGAAGAAGAAGGAGAGAAATCGGAGCAGCAGCCGTATCAAGGAAGAATTAATATGAATCTGTGATCGTGGTGATCAGATCAAGAGTTGAAGAGATCTTTCTTCCTTCATTCATAACTTTCTCAATTCAATTCATATTAGTGTGTATGTGTACTGATTGGAGATCAGTACGTGGAGTTTGTGATAGTGTGTGCTTTGTGGTCTATGTTGGCTTTTGCATAGAGCTGATTTGTATGTGGTGTGTTGATCAGATCAAGGCAAGAGGATCTGATCTTTTGTGGACTTTATCTATCGTGTGTGTGTGTGTGGTTGAGCCGTTGTGCTCAAGTGTGTGTGTGTTGTACTCATCTTGAGTAGTGTTGTAACACCCCTGAAATTCGATAATTAGAAAATTAGAAATAAATCAAAAACAAAAATTCAATATTTGTGAAATAGCAAAAATGCATGTGTCATTGTCATACATACAAAAACCCATTAGAAAATTCATAAAAACCATAGTTCAACTCTAAATAATACTCCAAAATGACCCACAGAGAAATTCGTGCAAAGGAAAATTGGATGGTCAATGTTTAAGGTGTTTTGCGACTGAGTATCGTAATCAGGGAATAA
>JACBKR010004075.1:0-25800 GCA_014218235.1 Colocasia esculenta | reverse complement strand
GAGCTCCAACGGATCTCTTCAACGGTTCTAAAGCAGCTCATATAAAAGATGGAGCATTGCTGAAGAACAATAGAGCTTTTTCCTAAACATCTTTGAAAGAGTGTACATCAGTAAGGAACCTCAACGACACATGCACTCAAAGAGAGAAAGAGCCTGAGCCCAGCAGAAGCATTGAAGCTCTCAAGCATCTCAAGCGTTCAAGCATTCAAGCTCTCTTGCTTTCTTTTTCTCTCTTAGTTTCTCTCCGAGCTCATTGTATATCTGGGGAGAGTCTGTAACTGTGAGCTAAGTCCATAGTGTTCATCTTGTATTAGCTCTCAGTCTTGTTCTTTCTTTTCTAAGAAAGACCATTGTCCAGCTGTAGGACTGTATACAACGTGTAACCTAGCTAGAGGTTAGTGTCTAGCAGAACCTTGTTGGGGTTTGTACCAACAAGACCTAGCTGGGGGTTTAAGTCTAGCAGAACCGCACTGGGGTTTGTTTCCGGAGGTTTACTTCTGAACCTGTAAAAGAAGTAGGTTTGCTCCTGAGCCTAGAAAAGAAGTGGGTTGCCTTCTTGCCTGGGAAAGAGAAGAAGATCGGTGGGGTATCCAGGGTGTTGTAGTGTCCTTGAAGGGGACTGTACCTTCGGTTAGTGAAATCCCAAGAGTTTGCTTGGAGACTGGACGTAGGACTTCCATGTGAGAAGGGCCGAACCAGGATAAATCTCCTGTGCGACGACCCTCATTATACCGGTACGGTTATACCAACCCACGTCGGTATAGCGAGCGTCATCACAGTGGGACATTTACCCAACAATAACATTCAGCTGAGATACACGTGAATATAAGAACAGAGTAGCGGATGTAAAGAACACTGTCTTCATTTCATTCATCATCCACATTCAACATACATGTTTCGATAACATTTAAGAACTAAAAGTCCACATAATTAAATTGCTGAAAATCAATACATAGATGTCCATACTTATACATTCTTCATGATAATGCTAATACAATGTTCAATTTACATACTATGAAAATCACAAAATGTCACAAGTACTCCAACACTCTAATCTCCGCGCTCGGAGTCGGTATCCAACGCCTCCTCCACAAGTGTCTCGTCACCAACTACACCTGTATGCCGAAGCAAGTAGTGAGTTTAAAAGACTCCGCAAGTAATTCTACACATACCGTACGTACACATATCATGGTAGGTTCTACATACACGTTCACAAGGCACAACATGTAGCATGCTTAACATTAAATTTTACAACCTATCATGGTGAATCTACAATTTAAACACATGGACTATGCTTTCAGATTTCCTAAAATAGAATCACCTATCACATGCTTTCTATTCATTTCTCACATAAAATCTACCTTCAACCAACTAAGACATGAAAGTCATTAACATGAATTTCCGAACATGCTGAAAGGAAACCTACCTAACATGGAATCTACACATTCCTACGCATATACGTAACCATTTTACATGCTTTAAGCTTGGGTTTTACATGCTTAAGCAACATAATCTAACACATGAGAGCTACAACAACGATTAAATCACAACATGTGAACAACCAAGTATGGAAGTTGTTTATATGTGCTTAACAATTATCCCTAGCATGGATTCTAGGCATTTTGCATACATAAACATGATCATAACATAGTAAAGCTACTGTTTAAGCATGATTTCAGATTGTCATAACATGGATTACAAACTCACATCCTCACATTTTGGTTTCGCATTTTTACATAATTTCAAATTCGCATATTTCACACTTTACACATGTACTTTTACACTTTGTTCACATTCACATTTTCACATGAACACATACAAATTTACACATTCACATTAGTGCCGTGACACATAGTCCAAACCACCAAAGAAGGACACAACACATCACATCACATAGACGCCATCTAGGCATTACAATGGCGACTCTTGGACTGCGCAGACCGGGAGAACAAGTCTCCACCCTAACCAGTGGTACTTGTCCACCTCCAGGATTTCCCCCTAATGCCCTTAGGGTCACAACACATTGAACCTTCTCAGGGGGACTTTTCCTAGTATGGTTCCACTGCCCTCTGTGGAAGCAGTATCACACTTGCACAATTTACACATTATACGTTTTTCAATTTAAGCACTTAGTTTAGCACATGACAATCACATCTTACTCATTCACTCATTCACATACATGGGGCTCTGTTTTCCTGACATGACACTACAATTACAGAAATTTTACACTCAGGAGTTTCACTAATCAGGTTGCTATATACAAAATCAAATCATTTTACAACGGCATGCATTAGTTTCACATTTTTACATGGAAAATTCATATTGCATCATATACTGGTCCAAATGACCTGAAAGTTTAACCACAGGCTAATTTCGAGTTTAGGATTCTTCATGCAAAATTTCAGATTTTTCTAAGCTAAAAAACAATTACATAAAATCTGACATTAATCCACATGTTATCCGCAATTCGATTTAACATGGAGTTGAACACAAGCACAATTTAACAACTCACTGTCTGAGCCCTAACAGGCATAAAGCTACATAATTTATTCCTGAAATTTATTGGGTAATACACAATTTACAGAAGATTTATCATGACCTACGCATAATTCTATTTCCCACAACAGAAAATTCAATAAATCATACAAGCATGGAAAATTCCAGAAACTCGGAGCACAGACAGGGTTGTACATATATGGTCTAACAAATTTAGGGTAACATGATTTTACCAGGGATTATCAGGATAATGGTGAGAACATACACATGAACATTCTTCACATGCTTTCAAATATGTAATAAACTCCACCATCCACAAAGTAAGTGTACATACACATTCCCATCCATCACATTAGCTAGTATACATAGCATATAGGAGATTACATTATATCCTCATCGGGAAACATATCAAAATTAGCCATATAGAAGGACAGAACAGTTCACTGTTCTGTCCAGACGAACTTGGCGGCGGTCTCTGGCCGTTCCAGGAGTGGACGGCCAGATCGCTGGACGCCTACAGGGATCTCGGCGTCAAGGCATTGACGCCAAGTTCTTGTCTGTGCAGAAACACAGACCGAACTCCAAATGCAAGAGTGAAAGGGGGATCTAGGACACGAGGAAAAATACATAAAATTTATAAAACCAACCTAGACACATACAGGGACGTTATGGGTAGGGTACTTGCCTTCCAAAAATCTCCAGAAGGATCAAAGGTGGCGGTGAAGCTCTCCTTGGGCAGTCCCAAGAAGCTCCAAAGATGCCTTCCTCCGGGTTCTTGAGCAGTCTCCACAGCAAGTCGAGGTTGGGGAAGCCTCCTCCTTCACAGCAGCTATCTCCCAGTCGTAGTAGATGGCCGGATGAAGCTCCACATTCCCGGATCTAGGCTTGCAAAGGTGGGGTTTTCCTCACAGAACTAGGGTTTTCTTTCCTCTTGCAAAAGAGAGCCAAGAGGGGCTGAGGGTGAAGAGAGGCTCTCTATAAAGAGGGGAGGAGCTCTCCTCTCACGCAGGTCGGACAAGAAGGCTTCCTGACCGTTGGAGGAGCTCCCCAATGGTTTGGGTAGCTTGTCCCGGAATTTCTGGCTCTGCAACGCATGCAGGTCAGAGAAGTTGGCGTCCACATCGCTGGACGCTAGGGTTAGTGTTGACGTCCATACTGTGGACGCCGACACCACATCGACGTCCGTTGATATTGACGCCAATCTGGCTTTGGCCAGAAATCGAAAAACATGCAGAAACCATGCACATCTTACACCTATATATGTCATACATATGTATTATCATGCACACACTACCATCATACCATTCATACACTATGTACATCTAGTTTATACACATGCATTCAATAGTATACTAACTAGTACTTACGTAGATATTTACATACGTACATACACAACATGAATTATTTACATGCAATACAATAATGCAACAAAATTCGAGGGCCTTACACCCTCTCCCCTTAAAAGAAACTTCATCCTCGAAGTTAGAACAACACTACTCAAACAAAGGGGGATACTTCTTCTTCATCGCATCCTCAAGCTCCCAGTAGCCTCCTCTCGCGAGAAGTTCCGCCAGAGAACTTTCACTGACGCAATACTCTTGTTCCGGAGATGCTGAACCTTCCGGTCAAGAATAGCTACTGGTTGCTCGACATATGAAAGATCTGGCTGAATCTCCACTGGCTCATGACTAATCACATGAGACGGATCTCGGACATACTTCCTGAGCATCGAAACGTGGAACACAGGATGAACACTAGCCAAAGCTGGGGGTAAGGCTAGCTCATACGCCACGCTGCCCAAACGTCTGAGAATCTCATATGGGCCAATGAACCTAGGGCTCAACTTACTATGCCGGCCAAATCTGACAACACCTCGAGTAGGCGATATCTTCAAGAAGAACATAATCACCAACCTCGAACTCCAAATCCTTTCTCCTGTTGTCGGCATAACTCTTCTGCCTATCCTGTGTCGCAACAAGCCTTTTTTGATCAGCTGGATCTTATCCGAAGTCTCCTGAACTAACTCTGGTCCGATCAACTGCCTATCACCGGTCTCTTTCCAACATAAGGGAGATCTGCAGGGCCTACCATACAACGCCTCAAATGGAGCCATACCAATACTCGCATGAAAGCTGTTGTTGTATGCGAACTCCACAAGAGGTAAATGACGCTCCCAATCATCCTTCCAATCCAGAAACACGCCCTCAACATATCCTCGAGCGTCTGGATAGTCTGCTCGGACTGTCCATCGGTCTGGGGATGAAACGCCGAACTGAGCTTCAGCTCCGATCCTAAAGCATCCTGAAGACCCTTCCACAGCCTCGAAGTGAATCTCGGATCTCGATCTGAAATGATCGACTTCGGCACACCATGCAATCTAATGACACTACTAACATACAATCTAGCTAAACTCTCTACTGACTGCTTTCTTCTTCATAGGCAAGAAATGAGCAGTCTTTGAGAATCTATCCACCACTACCCAAATCGAGTCATTCCCTTCTAGATCGAGGCAAACCCGAAACAAGGTCCATAGTGACAGCTTCCCACTTCCACACTGGGATGTCCTCCTTTGCATAAGGCCGGATGGTCGCTGTCGCTCGGCTTTCACTTGCTGACACACCAAAACCTAGACACATATTCGCTACATCCTTCTTCATACCGGACCACCAAAATGATCTCTTCAGATCCTGATACATCTTAGTGTTACCCGGGATGAATAGAGAATCGCGATCTATGAGCCTCCGTGTAACGTCGCGTGCTTTTCGGATCCATGCGGATCATGTGCATTGTGGTTGTGCGGCCGTTGTGAGCCAGTGTGAGTTGGGTGTGTGGAATGCATGGTGTGATTGTGTGGTTGGAGCAGGTGAAGAGCAGGGTGGGTTCTGAATGAAACAGAACCTGCTGCTGTTCTGTCTGAGTTGGCGGCAAGGGGTGGTCGTTGACTGTTGGCGTCCAGGTTTATGGACGTTGACTTCTTGAACTTGGCGGCAGTAGTGGTGGACGTTTAGGCTGGCGGTGCTTGTAGGCGACATGGGGGTTGACGCCAACCTGTCAGTTCTGCAGGTTATATGCCCACCCGAGGGCAGCTTTCTCAGCTCACCCTCTCCCCCTCTTGCCCCAGCTTGTGTTCCGGTGTTTCTGAAGCTTCCAACAGGTACCGAGGAGTAGTTGGACGATCGTTGAACGCGTAGCGTCGCCGAATGCGCGAGGAAACGTCGCGGCGTGGTGCAATTCGCGTGGGAGCTCGCGGAGGGCTCGGCGTGAAGGGGGATTGCAGGAGATTCTAACGCGTTCTGAGGTAGGGGACGAACCTGGTAGCTCCGTAGAAACATTAAAACACATCGTAACTACTTGAACCAGCATGATAATCCATCTTTGGATAGAGTTGCATCATATGGATAATGGGTGGTTTGAGTAGTTTATTGTGAATCATGTTTAAACGGGTTGTATTGGGTTCTGTTATGCTAGAGGGTATGCATTTGCATGTTTTCCAGTAATTAGAACAGCTAGAAAACCCGCAGGACCGGATTAGGGTTTCTGCAGGGTTTATGGCCGGAGAACTTGGCGTCAACATCGCTTGCCGCCAAGATCCTCAGCCAGGAGGTTAACGGCCAGGAACCTTGCCGTTGACTCCCAGTAAGCGGCAATCGATGTGGCCGCCTACTCCTATATGAGCAGAAATGACTAAGTACAATAATTATCGATAATGCATGTGTGTAACGCATGAGGTGCACTGAGTGCACTTGGTTACGTGTTTAGCATACAAGGTATGCTGTTAGTTGTTTACTTCGGTGACTGCGCGTTGTTGTACGCGAGTCAGTTAGGTTCACGTGTAGTGGACCAGTGGTCACTTGTGGTTTACGTGAGGTTTCACGTGGTTTGTGTGTGACGTGCACGTGGTTTTGTGTACGTGGCGAGTAGTTGACGCCTACCGTGGTTACCTCTCCAGTTGGGTGCCCCAGGTTCTTTGTGAGCCAGGCTGTTAGCTCGGGGCCTTGTCCCGGTACTTGTGTTGTGCGTCGAGGTCTGTGTCGTCTGACCTGGACACCCTCACTCTGTGTTTGAGTTGCACGTCCGGCTGAGGGAAAGACGACAGTGGGACAGTGACAGTTGTGTTTGTTTTTAGTCACTTGTAGCGCGCTCGTAGTTGGGGTTACGGACACCAGTAGTCGACACTGGTCCCCAGCTAGTCCTTTTCCAGTGCCTCACTCTAGCGAGCCAGGCCAGGGTCTCTGGAGGTGTCAGGCATGGGCCTGTGACCGTGTGGTCTGCAGGTTGTGGTGGTTAGTTGGTCTCCACAGTTGCTTGTCTTTTTACGTGGAGCGGCAGTTGGACCTTTCGTCCGTGGCTGCGAGACTGAGAGGTAGACCTGTGTTAGTGTCCGAGTCAGTTTTGGTGTCGCGAACCAGTTTACGTGGCTCGTGTTGGCTGTCTCCTTTAGCTTGTACACCTGTTTGGTTTGCCGTTTAGTTACTACAGTTGTTTCTCGTAGTCGGCAGACGGTGAGTACTTTACAGCTTTACTTACTGCTTAGCTGTTATAATATGTTGTGGTACTG
The DNA here is from genome assembly GCA_014218235.1 of Colocasia esculenta. Taxonomy (NCBI): domain Eukaryota; kingdom Viridiplantae; phylum Streptophyta; class Magnoliopsida; order Alismatales; family Araceae; genus Colocasia; species Colocasia esculenta. Next base: position 18,746 of record JACBKR010004075.1, on the reverse strand, counting down.
TTTACTGTCGTACCTGTGTTTGTGGTTTGTTCGGCTTTGGGGGAGTTCCCTACTGAGCCAGTGACTAGAGAGGCTCACCCCCTACCCCCACAGGTGAGGGCGAGGAGGACGTTTCCCGTCCGACGTCCAGTTCAGGGCCGCGTCGTAGCGGTGCAGGGTCAGTACCTCCAGCAGAGTAGCTCAGCAGTGTAGTTTAGTTAGTTGTTTACTTTCTTCTGTGTACCTCGGGGTATGCCCCAGGCTCTTGTACCTCTTTTCAGTTTTTGTGGAAATTTGGCTATGTAAACTTGTGAAATATATATAAAATGTGGTGTGTTCCTTATGTTTTCACGGACTGTGGTTTGGTATCCTTGCGAGGCTTCGGCCCGTTCGCGGGAGGCGGACTCGGATCAAGTACGTTATCGGTTTAACGGGCTTGGCCGAGGCGTTCCGTCACAGTTGGTATCAGAGCAAGGTCCGTGTTAATATAAGGGAATTAAAGGATACATAGCCTTATTTCGGTCATTATACACTGCTGGTAGGGACCCTGGTTTTTGATTATTTGTGGTTTTGATTTTTGTCTGGTGTTTTGTGTATGTAGAAATTTCTGAAATGGCTGATAGGAGAGATTGGGGTGGTGGAGGAGATGATCCGGAGGAAAGCACTCAGCGTATGATTGAGAGAATTTGGGAAAGCCTCACGGATATTCGGGCGAGAATGGATCAGCAGGCGCCAGTACCGCCAGTTGCAGTGCACCTGGGGATGGAGAGGCATACCTGTTGCTCCAGTTCCGCCGAGAGTGGAGGTGCCTTTTGTAGCACCTGTGCCACCACCCCACCAGTATGGATAGCAGAAGAACCAGTGATGCAGGTGGAGAAATTTCTGAGATTGCAGCCACCTACTTATTCAGGAGGGCCGAATCCAGATACTGCAGAGCACTGGGTTCATGAAATTGAGAGGGTTTTTGCAACTATGAGGTGTCCGGCAGCAGATAGAGTGGTATTAGCTGCTTATCAAGTTGAGAGGTTTTGCCTTGGAATGGTGGCGATTGAAGATGCAGACCACCTTCGCAGGTAGAAGAGAAGAAGCTATCACTTGGCCGGAGTTTCTTGATGTATTTAACGATACATTCTTTCCGATCCAAGTGCAGCAAGTGAAAAGAGAGCAATTCCGAACTCTTCAGCAAGGTAACTCTTCGGTTTAGAATACCAGATGAGATTTATGGCACTCAGCCGTTATGCACCTTATGTGGTTTCAGATAATAATATGATGGTTGAGTATTTTATCAGAGGTTTGAGAACGGAATTGCAGGAGGATGCGATAGTACCTCTCATGTGCAAGACAGTAGAAGAGGCAGCGCAAAGGGCAGCTACTTTGGAGAGGTCTATTCGGACTCGCAGGCAGGTGAGTCAGGCTCAGGTAGTTTTCGGCTACCGCAGCAGTCAGTGGTGTGCAAGTAAAGGTAAAGCACCAGCAGGACCTTCTTCATCAGGCTTTGGAAAATGGGGCCAGAAATTGAAGCAAGCATTTAAAGGCAAAGGAAGAGGATGGGGAGGTCGTCAGCAGTTCCAGCAGGGCCGAGGTAGGCCTGAGGTGGAGGAGTCGCAGCAGAGCACTGCCAGGCAGCCTATGTTCCTCCAGGGTATAGATGCTATAATTGCAATCAGCCGGGACATTTGATCCGCAATTGTCCCTATGCAAGAGAATATGGTTATGGAAGAGGTGTGCAGCAGCAGCAACCTCAGCAGTTCCAGCAGCTCAGGCAGGTCGTGGCAGAGGAGTACCGCAGCAGCGAGGAAGAGGTCGGGTTATGGCTATCACCCGAGCCCAGGCGGAGGCATCGAATATGATAGAAGGTACTTTACCTCTTTATGAATATTCAGCAAGAGTCTTATTTGATTCGGGTGCCTCTCATTCTTTTATTTCCGAAGAATTTCTGGATTGTATGGCTCATCCATTAGAAGAAAAGTCTTGTGAATAGTGGTAGAGGTTCCTTCAGGTGAGTTCCTGCTCACTTCAAGTTATATAGATGAAGCTCTGTTGTGATTGAAGGGAACCAGATGCCGGGTCGGTTGTATGCCCTGCAGTTAACAGATTATGATTATTCTGGGTATGGATTGGCTTGAAATGTATGGAGCAATGTTAGATTGCAGAAAGAAAAGGATCAGATTTTGTCATCCTAATGGTGCAGTGTTTGAATATCAAGGTATGCCTTTTTATACCTCCAAGTTTCTAATTTCTGCAATTAAAGCTAGAAAGTTGATAAATGATGGTGTGTGTGGCTTATTTAGCTTCAGTAAGTTTGGTAGAAGCCAGTCAGCCAATGGAAGCAGTTCCGTGGTTAGGGAATTTGCTGATGTTTTTCCGGAAGATTTGCCTGGTTTAGCTCCACATAGAGAGGTGGACTTTTCTATTGAGTTGCTGCCAGGTACCATGCCGATTTCTAAAGCTCCATATCGGATGGCACCAGCAGAACTAAGAGTTGAAAAAGCAATTAGAAGAGTTGTTGCAAAAAGGGTTTATTAGACCGAGTCATTCCCCGTGGGGAGCGCCGGTTTTATTTGTGAAAAAGAAAGATGGAAGTTTTCGGATGTGCATTGATTATAGAAAATTGAATGATGTGACCATCAAGAATAAGTACCCGTTGCCGAGGATAGATGATTATTTGATCAGTTGCAATCAGCAAAGGTGTTTCTAAGATTGATTTGAGGTCTGGGTACCATCAGCTGAGAATTAGAGAAGAAGATATAGATAAAACAGCGTTCAGAACTAGATATGGTCACTTTGAGTTTGTGGTAATGCCTTTTGGGTTGACTAATGCTCCTGCAGGCTTTATGGATCTGATGAATAGAATATTTCATCCATATTTAGATCAATTTATTGTGGTCTTTATTGATGATATTCTAATTTATTCAGCATCTGAAGAGGAGCATGCAGCTCATTTAGGTTTACTCTGCAATTGTTGAGGGATAACCAGTTGTTTGCCAAGTTAGTAAGTGTGAATTTTGGTTGAAAGGAAATTCAGTTTTTGGGTCATGTTATTCAGCTAAAGGAGTAGCAGTGGACCCGAGTAAAGTGGAAGCTGTGTCTAGGTGGGGAGTGCCTAAGACAATAACTGAGATTAGAAGTTTTCTGGGATTGGCAGGTTATTATAGGCGCTTTATTCAAGATTTTTCTAAGATTGCAGCACCTATGACTAATTGACCAGGAAAGGAGTGCCTTTTGTGTGGTCCGGTGAATGTCAGAGAAGTTATGGAATTGAAGAAAAGACTTACATCAGCACCTATATTGACATTACCGGCAGGGAGTGGTGGTTTTGTGCTGTATACTGATGCTTCAAGAAGAGGTCTTGGCGCAGTGCTTATGCAGCATGGTAAAGTGATAGCCTATGCATCCAGGCAATTGAAGCCAGCAGAAGAAAATTACCCCACTCATGATTTAGAATGGCTGCTGCAGTTGTATTGCTTGAAAATGTGGAGGCATTATCTGTATGGCGAGAGATTTGAGATTTTTACAGATCATAAAAGCTTAAAGTATATCTTCTCGCAGAAAGATTTGAATCTTCGCCAGCGCAGATGGGTTGAGTATTGAAGGATTATGATTTCAGTTTGGCTTACCATCCGGGTAAGGCCAATGTTGTAGCTGATGCCTTGAGTAGAAAGGCATATGTAAGTATGATGTGATTAAAGAATGGAAGTTGTATGAAGAAGTAGCGGAGAATTCCTTTTTGCCTAGTAGTCAGCGTCGGGCAATTCTAGCTGCTAGTGCTGTAGAGCCGTCTTATATTGGCAGATTATGAGGCTCAGAGAGCAGATTCAAGCCTACCTGAAATTGTGAAAATGGAAGGAGTTTCTATTGATGATAATTGTGTAGTCAGGCTTCGGGGCAGGTTGTTTGTTCCTGCAGAAAGAGAGGTGAAGCAGCGAGTTTGGAAGAGGCTCATAAATCAAGGTACACTATCCATCCAGGTAGTACTAAAATGTACCATGATTTAAGAAAGCATTTTTGGTGGCCTCATATGAAGAAAGAAATAGCGGAATTTGTGGCAAGATGTGCCGTTTGTCAACAAATTAAAGCAGAGCATCAGAAGCCGGGAGGTCTATTGCAACCGTTACCCATTCCACAGTGGAAGTGGGATGACATTGCTATGGACTTTGTGGCAGGTTTACCAAGGTCAAGTTCTGGACATAATGGAATATGGGTGTTTGTTGACAGATTGACCAAGGTTTGCAGGTTAGTGGCAGTAAGTATGTCTTGGACAGTAGACAGATTGGCAAATGTTTATGTTGAAAGAATTGTTCCACTGCATGGTATTCCGAAGACTATTGTATCAGATAGAGATCCAAGATTTACTTCTGGTTTTTGGAGAAGTCTGCAGAAAGTAATTGGTTCTGAGTTGAGGTATAGCTCCGCTTATCATCCCCAGACAGATGGTCAGACAGAGAGGACTATTCAGACAATTGAAGATATGTTGCGAGCTTGTTGTTTAGTTTGGGGAGGCAGTTGGGAGCATCATTTGGTATGGTTGAGTTTGCCTACAATAATAGTTATCATACCAGTCTTGGGATGGCACCGTATGAAGCTTTATATGGAAGGCCATGTAGAACCCCATTGAACTGGCATGAAGTGGGAGAAAGGCAAATGGTGGGTCCTGAATTGATTCAGCAAACCACTGAAGTAGTAAAGCTTATTAAAGAAAAATTGCAAGCAGCCCAAAGTAGGCAGAGAAAAGTTATGCAGATGTGCGGAGGAGACCACTTCAATTTGAAGTGGGAGATTTTGTTTTTCTGAGAGTCCCCGAGTAAAGGTATTATGAGATTTGGCAAATCTGGAAAGTTGAGTCCGAGGTATGTGGGACCTTCCAAGTGTTGGAAAGAATTGGGGAAACAGCTTATAGGCTAGACTTGCCAGCTGATTTTGCAGATGTGCATGATATTTTCCATGTCTATGTTGAGGAAATGTATTGAAGATCCAGCTCAGATAATTAGGTATCAAGGTGGTGACCTGAGGCCGGACATGACTATGCCAGAATATCCGGTGCAGATCACAGATCGGAAGATGAAAAAGTTGAGAAATAAGAAATTGAGCTAGTTAAAGTGAGATGGGAAAATAGGTTGGGTGGTGAGGATACTGGGAGTTGGCCGCGGAAATGGCTAAAGGGTATCCCTATCTGTTTGAATAAGCTTGTGTGTTTCTTTCTTTTTAGATGATAGTACTTGTAAAGGTAGTATGTATAAGTTGTTTACTTGAATTGTGTTGTGAATTTCGAGGTCGAAATTTTCTTTTTAGATGATAGTAATGTAACGTCGCGTGCTTTTCGGATCCATGCGGATCTGTGCATTGTGGTTGTGGCGGCCGTGTGAGGCCAGTGTGAGTTGGGTGTGTGGAATGCATGGTGTGATGTGTGGTTGGAGCAGGTGAAGAGCAGGGTGGGTTCTGAAATGAAACAGAACCTGCTGCTGTTCTGTCTGAGTTGGCGGCCAAGGGGTGGTCGTTGACTGTTGGCGTCCAGGTTTATGGACGTTGACTTCTTGAACTTGGCGGCAGTAGTGGTGGACGTTTAGGCTGGCGGTGCTTGTAGGCGACATGGGGGTTGACGCCAACCTGTCAGTTCTGCAGGTTATATGCCACCCGAGGGCAGCTTTCTCAGCTCACCCTCTCCCCCTCTTGCCCCAGCTTTGTGTTCCGGTGTTTCTGAAGCTTCAACAGGTACCGAGGAGTAGTTGGACGATCGTTGAACGCGTGGCGTCGCCGAATTGCGCGAGGAAACGTCGCGGCGTGGTGCAATTCGCGTGGGAGCTCGCGGAGGGCTCGGCGTGAATCGGGGATTGCAGGAGATTCTAACGCGTTCTGAGGTAGGGGACGAACCCTGGTAGCTCCGTAGAAACATTAAAAACATCGTAACTACTTGAACCAGCATGATAATCCATCTTTGGATAGAGTTGCACCATATGGAATAATGGGTGGTTGAGTAGTTTATTGTTTGAATCATGTTTAACGGGTTGTATTGGGTTCTGTTATGCTAGAGGGTATGCATTTGCATGTTTTCCAGTAATTAGAACAGCTAGAAAACCCGCAGGACCGGATTAGGGTTTCTGCAGGGTTTATGGCCGGAGAACTTGGCGTCAACATCGCTTGCCGCCAAGATCCTCAGCCAGGAGGTTAACGGCAGGAACCTTGCCGTGACTCCCAGTAAGCGGCAATCGATGTGGCCGCCTTCCTATATGAGCAGAAATGACTAAGTACAATAATTATCGATAATGCATGTGTGTTAACGATGAGGTGCACTGAGTGCACTTGGTTTACGTGTTTAGCATACAAGGTATGCTGTTAGTTGTTTACTTCGGGACTACGCGTTGTGTACGCGAGGCAGTTAGGTTCACGTGTAGTGGACCAGTGGTCACTTGTGGTTTACGTGAGGTTTCACGTGGTTTGTGTGTGACGTGCACGTGGTTTTGTGTACGTAGCGAGTAGTTGACGCCTACCGTGGTTACCTCTCCAGTTGGGTGCCCCAGGTTCTTTGTGAGCCAGGCTGTTAGCTCGGGGCCTTGTCCGGTACTTGTGTTGTGCCGTCGAGGTCTGTGTCGTCTGACCTGGACACCCTCACTCTGTGTTTGAGTTGCACGTCCGGCTGAGGGAAAGACGACAGTGGGACAGTGACAGTTGTGTTTGTTTTTAGTCACTTGTAGCGCGCTCGTAGTTGGGGTTACGGACACCAGTAGTCGACACTGGTCCCCAGCTAGTCCTTTTCCAGTGCCTCACTCTAGCGAGCCCAGGCCAGGGTCTCTGGAGGTGCCAGGCATGGGCCTGTGACCGTGTGGTCTGCAGGTTGTGGTGGTTTAGTTGGTCTCCACAGTTGCTTGTCTTTTTACGTGGAGCGGCAGTTGGACCTTTCGTCCGTGGCTGCGAGACTGAGAGGTAGACCTGTGTTAGTTGTCCGGGTCAGTTTCTGGTGTCGCGAACCAGTTTACGTGGCTCGTGTTGGCTGTCTCTACTCTAGCTTGTACACTGTTTGGGTTTGCCGTTTAGTTACTACAGTTGTTTCTCGTAGTCGGCAGACGGTGAGTACCTTTACAGCTTTACACCTGCTTAGCTGTTATATATATGTGTGGTACTGTTTACTGTTTCGTACCTGTGGTTTGTGGTTTGTTCGGCTTGGGGGAGTTCCCTACTGAGCCAGTGACTAGAGAGGCTCACCCCCTACCCCCACAGGTGAGGGCGAGGAGGACGTTTCTCGTCCGACGTCCAGTTCAGGGCCGCGTCGTAGCGGTGCAGGGTCTGTACCTCCAGCAGAGTAGCTCAGCAGTGTAGTTTAGTTAGTTGTTTACTTCTTCTGTTGTACCTCGGGGTATGCCCCAGGCTCTTGTACTCTTTTCAGTTTTTGTGGAAATTTGGCTATGTAAACTTGTGAAATATATATAAAATGTGGTGTGTTCCTTTATGTTTTCACGGACTGTGGTTTGGTATCCCTTGCGAGGCTTCGGCCCGTTCGCGGGAGGCGGACTCGGATCAAGTACGTTATCGGTTTAACGGGCTTGGCCGAGGCGTTCCGTCACACTCCGCTAACACATGCTCACGGACATCTACTAAATCAGGGACACAAACACGGTGCTGAAATCTAATCACACCGTCCTCATCACGAGCAATGCCTGCCTTGCCCACTAACTCTAAGAGTCTAGGGTCGGCTCCCTGTTGCTCGATCACCTCATCCAAAACCGAGGACCTAAGAGATAACTGAGCTACAAAAGCCTGACATAGCGATGGCTCTAACTCAGTCAACGCGCAAGCCGCATCTTCCAACATCTTCCAATCCTGCTGGAGAGATGGCTCCTTCTACTCAGGGCATCTGCTACGACATTCGCCTTCCCAGGGTGATACTGAAGGTCGAAGTCATAGTCCTTCAAGAACTCAATCCATCTCCTCTGCCTCAGGTTTAATTCCTTTTGGGAGAAAAGATACTTCAAGCTCTTGTGGTCGGTAAACACCTCAAATCTGACACCATAAAGATAGTGCCTCCAGATCTTTAGTGCATGAACCACTGCTGCGAGCTCCAAATCATGAGTCGGATAGTTCTTCTCATGCTCCTTCAACTGACGAGAAGCATAAGCCACTACCCTTTCTTGCTGCATGAGCACACAGCCTAAACCAATCCGGGACGCATCCGTGTAGATAGCAAAACCCTCTACACCGCTCGGTAAGACTAACACGGGGCTGACGTGAGCTTAGTCTTCAACAATTGAAAACTACTCTCACACTTCTCGGACCAAAAAAACTTCACTCCCTTTCTGGTGAGCTGAGTCAAAGGGGCGGCGATGGATGAAAATCCCTTAATAAATCGCCGATAATAACCAGCTAAACCAATAAAACTACGAATCTCCGAAGGGGTCTGGGGAATCTCCCAATCCATAACAGCCTGGACCTTTGCTGGGTCAACTGCTACACCAGTACCGGAGATAACATGCCCGAGGAAATGAACCTCGCGCAACCAGAAATCGCACTTGCTGAACTTAGCATACAGCTTGTGCTCACGAAGAACCTCTAACACTACCCTCAAATGCTGACGGTGCGTGGCCTCGTCCGGAGAGTAGACCAGCACATCATCAATAAACACTACGACAAAGCTATCTAGATAAGGTCTAAACACCCGGTTCATGAGATCCATGAACGCTGCAGGGGCGTTGGTCAATCCGAAAGGAAGAACCAAAAACTCATAATGTCCATAACGGGTTCTAAACGCCGTCTTGGACACATCCTCACTCTGAATCCTCAACTGATGATAACCAGATCGCAGATCAATCTTAGAAAAGACTGATGCATCTCGCAACTGGTCAAACAAATCATCAATACGAGGTAAGGGATACCTGTTCTTCACAGTCACTTGGTTCAGCTTTCTGTAGTCAATGCATAACCTAAGTGACCCGTCTTTCTTCTTGACGAATAATACAGGTGCGCCCTAAGGGGAAACACTAGGGCGAATAAATCCCTTATCAAGCAACTCTTGCAACTGCCTCTCAACTCGGCTAACTCTGCAGGTGCCATCCGATATGGAGCCTTCGAGATAGGAGAGGTGCCCGGAAGCAACTCTATGGTAAACTCTATCTCTCTATCCGGTGGCAATCCAGACAAATCATCAGGAAAGACATCTGGAAAATCCTACACTACTCAATCTCCGCAAGAGTAGGTGACTCATCAGCCTCTGGTACTAACACCACGCTGGCAAGAAAAGCGTCACAAGCCTTGTTCACCATGCGCATCGCCTTCATGGCAGAGATGACCATCTTTCTTGCCAAATTCCTGGCAAGGGGTGAGAGAACTCATCCTCACCAGGAATGCGGAAAACAATCCTTTTCCGACGACAATCCACTAACGCATAGTGCTCCTTTAGCCAATCCAGACCAAGAATAGCATCATAGTCCTTCATCTTTAGCAAGAAGAAACACCCCTCTAGGACTCTATCCTCAATGCACACAGGTAACGACGGAATGTACTTCCTAGTCGATACCGTACCCAGGGGGGTGTACAAACAAAGGGACCTCTAAATCCTCAGACTCTATGCCTGACTCTAGGGCTAACTGCCTAGCGAACCACTCGGAAATGAACGAGTGAGTAGCACCCGTATCAAACAAAACCCGAGCGTGCACACCTAAAAGCAAAACTGTACCTTCGATGACATGCTCCGCCTGCTCGGCGTCCTCGCGAGCTAAAGCAAACACTCGAGCTGGGGCTCGAGGCCTTCCTGGTCTTTCTGTAGCTGGCGCTGCTGCCGCTACTGCTGGGGCTGGCGCTCCGCGCTGGACTCCCTGCTGAAGTCTTGGGCAATCCTGATCTTGTGGTCGCTGCTTCCACACTTCAAGCACTTTCCGTAATCATCCAACATTCGGTACCACCATGTGTCTTCCCACAGTGGGGACACTCTCTTTTTCTCACCAGGGGAATGTACAGAGGGTACCTGAGAACTGCCGACTGCCACTGATCGCTGCTGCGTCTGGTACACTGTTTTCTTCTTATCTTGCCGTTGGAATGTCGCTGCTGGCCTCTTCTGCAAAGCTTTCTTTTCTTCCAGGTATTGTTCCATCTCTACCTCCTGCCTACAAGCAGCACTGAGGGCCTCGTCCAATGTGCGGTGGTCAAATGCCGCGAGTCTCGTCCGCAGTGATGGCTTGAGTCCCATCACGAACTTCTTTGTCTTCCTGCGCTCATCTGCCACGATATGAGGTGCATACTTAGAGAGTTCATAAAATCTTGCCTCATATTCCAGCACAGTCATGGAGCCTTGAGCCAAAGAGAGAAACTCCTGCTCCATCCGATCTTGGACATGCTCAGGGACGAACTTAGCCCGAAAGAGTCTCACGAACTCGTCCAAGCAACCTCTACTGCGCCGTCCTCAAACCGTGTACGCAGTAGTGAAGACCACCATACATCAGCTCTTTCTGCAATACACCTTCATAAGCTCCAACTAACAGTTCTAACTAACAAAACACACAATCATACCAATTAACACATACCTGTAGCATGTAGGTGGCTAATGTAACCTTATCCTCATCTGCACACCTGACGGCTCGGAAGATCTTTTCTATCTCCCTCATCCAGCTTTCTGCCAACAGTGGGTCGCTCTCCCCCTTAAAAGAGGGTGGCATCATCCCTTAAATCTTTCCATGGTAGAAGGTCCACCATGGTCCTGAGCTGGTATTGAGCCTGCTACAGTACACAGCAAGCAATGCACAATCAACATAATATCACACATTAAATAAAATAGATAATAATTCATTTTATTAGTCTAACCTGAGCCTCCAACTGTGCCTGGAGTGCTGCCTGAGTGTGAGCCTGCGTCTGCATGGCTTGCACCAGACCTTGCATGAATACCATAATCCAAAGGCGGCGGTGGGGGAAGTACAGGACCTTGCGGTGTCGGGGCCGGCTGCTCCGCCCGCTCGTCACGTCTCGGCTGTCCTCACGGGCCGGCGCTCCACCACGCCTACCTCTCGAAGCCATGGCTGTAATAAATTTCAGCCACCATTAGAGCTAGGTTACTAAGTTTTCTAACCATTTTCTTACCTATTTTTCATTTGTCATTAATCAATTCTACACATGTGGACATTCTAGGTAGACTTAGCATATAATGAAGATGATGACTTATGTATATTCATGTGCAATCTCAACCGGTTGCTCTGATACCAATATCTGCGACGACCCTCATTTTACCGGTACGGTTATACCAACCCACGTCGGTATAGCGAGCGTCATCACAGTGGGACATTTACCCAACAATAACATTCAGCTGAGATACACGTGAATATAAGAACAGAGTAGCGGAAGTAAAAGAACCACTGTCTTCATTTCATTCATCATCACATTCAACATACATGTTCGATAACATTTAAGAACTAAAAGTCCACATAATTTAAATTGCTGAAAATTAAATACATAGATGTCCATACTTATACATTCTTTCATGATAATGCTAGTACAATGTTCAATTTACATACTATGAAAATCACAAAATGTCACAAGTACTCCAACACTCTAATCTCCGCGCTCGGAGTCGGTCTCCAACGCCTCCTCCACAAGTGTCTCGTCACAAACTACACATGTACGCCGAAGCAAGTAGTGAGTCTAAAAGACTCCGCAAGTAATTCTACACATACCGTACGTGCACATATCATGGTAGGTTCTACATACACGTTCACAAGGCACAACATGTAGCATGCTTGACATTAAATTTTACAACCTATCATGGTGAATCTACAATTTAAACACATGGACTATGCTTTCAGATTTCCTAAAATAGAATCACCTATCACATGCTTTCTATTCATTTCTCACATAAAAATCTACCTTCAAACAACTAAGACATGAAAGTCATTAACATGAATTTCCGAACATGCTTGAAAGGAAACCTACCTAACATGGAATCTACACATTCCTACGCATATACGTAACCATTTTACATGCTTTAAGCTTGCTGGTTTTACTGCTTAAACAACCATAATCTAACACATGAGAGCTACAACAACGATTAAATCACAACATGTGAACAACCAAGTATGGAAGTTGTTTATATGTGCTTAACAATTATCCCTAGCATGGATTCTAGGCATTTTGCATACATAAACATGATCATAACATAGTAAAGCTACTGTTTAAGCATGATTTCAGATTGTCATAACATGGATTACAAACTCACATCCTCACATTTTGGTTTGCATTTTTAAACAATTTCAAATTCGCATATTTACACTTTACACATGTACTTTTACACTTTGTTCACATTCACATTTTCACATGAACACATACAAATTTACACATTCACATTTAGTGCCGTGACACATAATCCAAACCACCAAACAAGGACACAACGCATCACATCACATAGACGCCATCTAGGCATTACAATGGCGACTTTGGACTACGCAGACCGGGAGAACAAGTCTCCACCCTAACCAGTGGTACTTGTCCACCTCCAGGATTTCCCCCTAATGCCCTTAGGGTCACAACACATTGAACCTTCTCAGGGGGACTTTTCCCTGATATGGTTCCACTGCCCTCTGTGGAAGCAGTATCACACTTGGCACAATTTACACATTATACGTTTTCCAATTTAAGCACTTAGTTTAGCACTTGACAATCACATCTTACTCATTCACTCATTCACATACATGGGGCTCTGTTTTCCTGACATGACACTACAATTACAGAAATTTTACACTCAGGAGTTTCACTAATCAGGTTGCTATATACAAAATCAAATCATTTTACAACGGCATGCATTAGTTTCACATTTTTACATGAAAAATTCATATTGCATCATATACTGGTCCAAATGACCTGAAATTTTAACCACAGGCTAATTCGAGTTTAGGATTCTTCATGCAAAATTTTAGATTTTTCTAAGCTAAAAATAAATTACAGAAAATCTGACATTAATTCCACATGCTATCCGCAATTCGATTTAACATGGAGTTGAACACAAGCACAATTTTAACAACTCACTGTCTGAGCCCTAACAGGCATGAAGCTACATAATTTATTCCTGAAATTTATTGGGTAATACACAATTTACAGAAGATTTATCATGACCTACGCATAATTTCTATTTCCCACAACAGAAAATTCAATAAATCATACAAGCATGGAAAATTCCAGAAACTCGGAGCACAGACAGTGTTGTACATATATGGTCTAACAAATTTAGGGCAACATGATTTTACCATAGATTATCAGAATAATGGTGAGAACATACACATGAACATTCTTCCACATGCTTTCAAATATGTAAATAAACTCCACCATCCACAAAGTAAGTGTACATACACATTCCCATCCATCACATTAGCTAGTATACATAGCATATTACATTATATCCTCATCGGGAAACATATCGAAATTAGCCATATAGAAGGACAGAACAGTTCACTGTTCTGTCCAGACGAACTTGGCAGCGGTCTCTGGCCGTTCCAGGAGTGGACGGCCAGATCGCTGGACGCCTACAGGGATCTCGGCGTTAAGGCATTGACGCCAAGTTCTTGTCTGTGCAGAAACACAGACCGAACTCCAAATGCAAGGGTGAAAGGGGGATCTAGGACACGAGGAAAAATACATAAAATTTATAAAACCAACCTAGACACATACATGGACGTTATGGGTAGGGTACTTGCCTTCCAAAAATCTCCAGAAGGATCAAAGGTGGCGGTGAAGCTCTCCTTGGGCAGTCCCAAGAAGCTCCCAAAGATGCCTTCCTCCGGGTTCTTGAGCAGTCTCCACAGCAAGTCGAGGTTGGGGAAGCCTCCTCCTTCACAGCAGCTATCTCCCAGTCGTAGTAGATGGCCGGATGAAGCTCCACATTCTCGGATCTAGGCTTGCAAAGGTGGGGTTTTCCTCACAGAACTAGGGTTTTCTTTCCTCTTGCAAAAGAGAGCCAAGAGGGGCTGAGGGTTGAAAAGAGGCTTTCTATAAAGAGGGGAGGAGCTCTCCTCTCACGCAGGTCGGACAAGAAGGCTTCCTGACCGTTGGAGACAGCTCCCCAATGGTTGGGGTAGCTTGTTCCCGAAAATTCTGGCTCTGCAATGCATGCAGGTCAGAGAAGTTGGCGTCCACATCGCTGGACGCTAGGGTTAGTGTTGGCGTCCATACTGTTGACGCCGACACCACATCGACGTCCGTTGATATTGACGCCAATCTGGCCTTTGGCCAAAACTCAAAAACATGCAGAAACCATGCACATCTTATACCTATATATGTCATACATATGTATTATCATGCACACACTACCATCATACCATTCATACACTATGTACATCTAGTTTATACACATGCATGCAATAGTATACTAACTAGTACTTACATAGATATTTATATACGTACATACACAACATGAATTATTTACATACAATACAATAATGCAACAAAATTCGAGGGCCTTACATCCTGTGTCCTTTTTGTGTTATTTGTGTGATTGTTTACTTGCTTCCGCACTGCTACTCTTTATCACACCAAACTAACCAAACCTTCAAGTGTTAATTTCTGTGTTTAAGTTTCTATTCATATTTCAGAAAAACCTATTCACCCCCCCCCTCTAGGCTGACGTGCTGCCGTACGGAAAGGGCCAACAGCTTCCGCACTGCTACTCTTCATCACACTAAACTAACCAAATTTTCAAGTGATATTTTTTTCTGTGTTTAAGTTTCTATTTCAGATTTCAGAAAAATCTATTCACCCCCCTTTAGGTTACCTTGCTGCCGTACCAAAAGGGCCAACAAGTGGTATCAGAGCGAGGTTCTCTGATCAATCAAGAAGATCTAACGATCTTAGAGAAGATCCATGGCAGCTCAAGGATATGCTGAAGGTTAATCAGTCACCAGACCTCCATCTCATATCTGAAGAGGGAGTAGTCACAAATTTCTTGTTTTTTTATTCATATTACTACTTACAATGGTTTGCAAGTCTCTCTGATCAATGCAGGCAATAATTCTGAAGACTTGACAAACAACATGTGAAAGATCAGACCAACAAGATCTGACTTGCCTCACATTAAGGGGGAGTCTCATGCTCAGGGGGAGCCTACATTAAGGGGGAGTTATTCATTACTGTAAATCATTGTTGAACCCCTCAATGTAAGAAATTTTCACAAAGGGGAGAGAATGCATGGTAAGATCCTTCCTTTTTGGTTAGTGACAAAAAGGGGAGAGTATGTATGTTCTATGAATTTTCTGTATTTTCTATGTCTAGTATTTGTGTCAGAAAATTCTCATAAATTTTGTCATCAACAAAAATGGGGAGATTGTTGAACCACTCCTATATTTTACCCTTATATTTGTTGGCCCTATTGGTACGGCAGCAAGGTAACCTAGAGGGGGGGTGAATAGGTTACTTGAAATCTGAAATCAAAACGTGAACACTTAAAAGTTTGGTTAGTGTTAGTGTGATGAAGAGTGGCAGTGCGGAAGCAAAAGAACAATCACACAAAGGACACAGGAGATTTATCCTGGTTTGGCCCTTCCCACATGGAAGTCCTACGTCCAGTCCCCATGCAACCTCTTGGGATTTTACTAACCAAGGGTACAGTCCCCCTCAAGGACACTACACACCCAGCACCCCAGCTGGTCTTCTTCTCTTTCCCGGGTAAGAAGGCAGTCCACTTCTTTTCTAGGCTCAGAAGCAAACCTACTGGTACAAACCCCAGTGCGGTTCTGCTAGACACAACCTCTAGCTGGGTTACACACTGTATACAGTCCTACAGCTGGACAGAAATCTTTCTTAGAAAAGAAAGATCAGACTGAGAGCTATTACAAGATGAACACTCAGAACTTAGCTCACAATCACAGACTCTCCCCCAAGATTATAATGATCACAGGGAGAAAATGAAGAGAGAAGAAGGAAGCTTGAAAGCTCGAATGCTTCAAATGCTTGAACACTTCTCCTTGGGCTCACGCTCTTTCTCTCTTTTCCTTTGAGTGTATTTGGAGTTCAGGTTCCTCACTGGTTGTACACTCCTTCAAAATCTTCAGAAAAGCTCTCCCTTTCTTCTTCAGCAATGCTTCATCTTTTATATGAGAGGCTTTTGAATAGATCCGTTGAAGAGATCCGTTGGAGCTCTTCTAGTCGTTGCTGATCTTCTATTTATTTGTCTTAATCAGACTTTGGTGGTCTTCGAGGTCTGCACACATAGAAGAGAGTGTTAGCACAAAATAGTATTTATGATAAACAGTGCATACCACTATGTTTCTGCTAACATGCTGAGAATAGAAGGTCATCTTTTTCTGAAAAGCATGCAGCTTTATTCTGTCAGAAGATATTTGACTTTTCATTTAGGCGCCAAAAACACTTGAACATACAAGAGAAGTCGATGTGAATATGACTCATAAAACCGTTTGTTCTTTATAAGCAAATCGTTATGATCACCTGAAGAAATCGATGTGATCACTTATGAAATCGTTATGCAAGCAAATCGTTATGATTACTGAAGAAATCGATGTGATCACTTATGAAATCGTTATGCAAGCAAACGTTATGATTACCTGAATAAATCGATGTGATCACTTATGAAATCGTTATGCAAGCAAATCGTTATGATCAATAAAGAAATCGATGTGAGAACCAAATCGTTGCACCACTTATCAAATCGTTATGAGCCTTAGCGAATCGTTATGGAAGGCAAATCGTTGTGATTACCTGAAGAAATCGATGTGATCACTTATGAAATCGTTATGCAAGTAAATCGTTATGATTACCTGAAGAAATCGATGTGATCTCTTATGAAATCGTTATGCAAGCAAATCGTTATGATCAATAAAGAAATCGATGTGAGAACCAAATCGTTGCCTCACTTATCAAATCATTATGAACGCTTATAAAATCGATCAAAATAAATTGTTGTAGCGCTTATTAATTTGGCACTTAATCTGAAATCGATGTATATAGATTAAACATCGATTTTATCATTTTAGTGCACCTTATTGCATCAATGAGAGACTTAGCATTTTGCTATGAGATTGATGCGGACACAGATAAAACAAAATATTCAATTTGACTTAACATCTGTGAATGGGATTGATGCAACCAGATGAAACAAAAATATTTAAGAACACCTATATTTTGTTATCTCCGCAATACCAAGATAATATATTTTGTTATCACCTAAAGCATCATATATTTTGTTATCGCCAAAATTCCAAGATCACAGATAACCATAGAGTGGTTCAACAATCTCCCCCTTTTTGGTTGTGACAAAATTTATGCAAATTTTCTGAAATGATTTAAAACATGATTTAAGCAGAAAATTCAAAGAGCATACTTACTCTCCCCTTTTTGTCAATAATCCAAAAAGGAAAAGTCTTACCATGTATTTCTCCTTCCTTTTGAGAGAGTTTCTTACCATAGAGGAGTTCAATCTCCCCCTTACTCTGCGTCCCCCTTAATTAGAGCTCTCCCTTTTTGAGAGACTCTATTATTGCCTTGAGCATCCTTGGTCCTGATGCTCCAAGGCTACCCTGCAACCAACTTATTCAAAAGTAGGTACCCAAATCTTTTTGGGTCCTTGATGGTTAGATGCATAAAAATATCCTTTAGGGATCCAAACTAAGTGCCTTGTTGTGCAGGTGTTTACAGTGTGTCATAGTTTATTGCAATGAGAACAACAATGATATAGATTGTTTTGGTCTTTATTTTCTTTGTGTTGAGTTTTTAGAACGTGATTTCTGTAAACTTTTTCTTTTACAGGGGTCTTTTTCTGGGGCATCTTGGTTTCTTTACAAATTTTGGTAGTGGATATTTTTCTGGAATCATGGCTTGTTTTTCTTTTTCTGGAGGTAAGTATCCAAGCCCTTATTTGTTATTTCCAGATTTTGATCCTTTTAAGCATAGGGCTAAAGATGTTTTCCCTTCAGTTAATTTTCTAATTGATTCTTTTAAATACATATTTTCTTCAGTTAGAGTTTTTAATTTTTCTTCTAACTCTAACTTCTCATTATTCTTGCTTTTCAAATCTTCATTTAAAAGATAATTTTTATCTTTACATTCTTTTAATTGTTCTTCTAGTTGCTCCAATTCGGATTTGAGATCAGAATTGGTGTTTTCCAAGCAAGTAGAGGTTGTTTTCAGATTTTTTAGTTCTTTTACAACCCCCTATGTTTTCATACAGTTCATTAAAGACTTCTTTAAGTCTTCTGATTCTGACCCTGAATCTGTGCAAGAATTAAAAAATCAGTCAGAATGTACCTCATCTAGTCCCACCATGAGGGCTAGGTTTACCTGTTCCTTTTCGGAATCTGAGCTTGATGATTCTGAGCTTGTGACCTCATCATTTTCCCAAGCAGCCGCCATGCCTCTTCTTTTAAATTTCTTGTGCTGCTTCTTGGGCTTCTCGGTTGACTAGTCTTCTTGAGTCTTGGACAATCGGTCTCAGATGCCCAGTTTTCTGCATTCATAGCAGACTGGTTCTTTCTCCTTTTTTCCTTTCTTTGGATCCTTCTTGATCTGTTTTTCTTCTTCTTTAAAATCTTCTGAAGCTTGTACAATACTTCATCAGCATCATTATCTTCAGAATCTGCATTTGGGAACTAGAAGAGGAAGAGGTGGAAGGAGCAGCTACAACCTTAAGAGCATCAGTACATTTCTTCTTAGATGAGCTTTCAGACAATCGCTCCATGTTTATTTCATGTGCCATGAGAGAACCTATTAAATTGTCAATCGACATTTGGTTAAATCATGGGCATCTTCAATAGCAGTTACTTTAGGTGTCCACGAAATAGTTAAGGACCTAAGTATTTTTC
>JACBKR010004074.1:0-25800 GCA_014218235.1 Colocasia esculenta | reverse complement strand
TCCCTGTAGCTAGAAGTGGTATTCCCCTTCCGTTGTACTTCCCCTCTGGGTATGCTCCTAAGGGCATTGTTATTCCCTTCTTCACTTGTGCTCGTTGTGTGCATTGGGACTGTACCTAGAGCGTTATGCTAGGGTCTCGCTCTTCGTTCTACTTTCGTGTATGTGCTCCTAGTTTAGTAGTTGACGTTTATTTTCTTTACATATTCTGTTAGACTTGTGTTATAGCCCTTTCGGGTCCACAGATCTGTGGGCGGCGACTGCAAAAATCGGGTCGTCGGCTTGGGCCGAGGGTGGGGTTCTCAGGGTCGTTACAGTTGGTATCAGAGCGAAAGTCTAATAGGACCTGTAGAGGATTTAAACTACAATAGGAAGTCCCAAATAGTTGTACAAGTACACTTCTAGTCACCCGTTTGGTGTCATTAACCTTGTTGTTTTGTGTGCCGTGTAGGATATGGCCCCGCGCAGGCATAGGCAGACCAGAGAGCTGATGGAGCAGTAGGGTGAGTCAGATATGCCAGCGCCAAGTTAGGTTGTGGAGGAGGTTTCAACGGAGGAGTCAGTGGCACAGCCTCAGGATGCAGCGACAATAACAGTAGCGGGTGAGTGGCAACAACAGTGGTACCAGCCCCCGCCACACGCAGTTTGGTGATTTGGTTCCCCATGGTCGAGCAGTTCTTTAGGGCCATGCTTTAGGAGACGTGGCAGCAAGAGCAAATGCAGCGAGAGGTTAGCCGCCAGTACCTCCCCTATCAATACCAGAGCAGCAGTAGATCCACATGTAGAGTAGCCAGTAGTTCAGTAGGCGTCAGGTACTGGGAGTACTCGGTCTGTAGGAGGAGGACGGATGTGAATGAGGACAAGACTGTCCTCTGGAGAGGTTTTTTGCATCTCCAACCACAACGTTCTTCGTGACTATGACCCAATGGAGCTGAGAGTTGGACGACGAGTTGGAGCGTATGTGTCGAGACCATGGAGTGCACCAAGGAGGATCATTTGAGATTTGTAGTATACTAGTGAAGGGATCAGCCCCTGAGTGGCAGAGAGTTCAGAGGTAGACACACTTCCTAGGAAGCGATTGGATCAAATATATTTGGCAGTAGTTTTTGGAGGTCTTCCCGGAAAGTACTTTCATGACTATGCTCGACGTGAGGGATGAGATCAATTTCATGAGTTGGGTCAGGTGATATGACAGTTGCTTAGTATCATCAGAGGTTTGTCAAGTTGTTGAGGCATGTCCCTCATGTGGCAGGCAGTGAGCAGACTTGTGCAGAGAGGTTTATTGTAGGACTGAGGCCAGATGTGAGGTGGGGTGTGACTGCTCACATATGTACCACCTTAGAGTGGCAGTGGCTAAGGCCACCGCCTTGGAGAGAGAGACCTACCAGCCCTAGCAGCAGCAGTAGGGAGAAGCTTCCTCTAGGACCACACCGTACTAGTGTCCCAAAGGTAGTCTTGGTAGTGCGACTTCTTCTTCGGGCTCAGGCAGTTCCGGTTGCGCTCGAAGTTCAGGTAGATGACCAGTCGCGGGGGTGGATGGAGTCGGCAGCAGAAGCATCAGTCAAGGTTTACAGAGCAGTCGATCCAGTAGGGAGCCGAGTAGGGAAGGCAGGAGGCGGTTTGTTATACTTGTGGTTTACCAGGCCACTTCTGGAGGGATTGCCGATGGGGCAAGTATAGCAACAAGTGCAGTACACTCAGCAGTTGTCACTGTACCAGTACCCTCTACAATAGCAGGCACCCTGTTAGCAGCAGCAGGGGCAGTACCAGCAGCAGCCTCAATAGTTTCAGCAATATCAGCAGCCTCAGCAGTTTCAACCATACTAGTAGCAGCAGTAGTTTCCATAGCACCAGTAGCCGCCACCACAGCAGCAGCCCCAGAAGGCGCCACAGCGTGGGTGTGGTCTTGGTCGTATGATGGCTCACACCAGGGAGGAGGCCAAGGTGTCGAACCTAGTCATAGGTACTTTGCCTATCCTTGGTAGAGTTGTTCGTGTTCTGGTTGATCCCGGTGCTTTGCTTTGTTTTGCTTCCGAGGAGTTTTACGAGTCGCTGTTCGTCACACCTTGAGAGGCTATAACGGCCCCAACGCCCAACCCCCGGCTCCCCCAAGGATCCGACCATCGGCACCACCGCCCACAGCCCAGAGACCCGGAAGGGCTAACGGACCAGTCTAACAAATATGTAACAGGAGTAAGTAATAACAACACCACTAAAAAGTACTAACAAGTGAAGGAAAAGAGTCCAACATAGAGTACAAGTCAGTACAGTCCCAAAGTAGAAAAGTACAAGTGCAGAAAGTAAAGGGGATAACAGGTCCATAGGGACATACCCCGAGGGTGAAGTGACAAGTACTGGGGAACATTGCTAACGGAAGACACGTCTACTATGGCCCCTTCTCCTCAGCCCGCCACAGAGGGTGCTGCTGGGAAGTCTCACCTGTAAAGGAGGGAATGAGCTTCATGAAGAAGCTCAGTAGGGACTACCAATCTCCACTGGTTCTAATAGCAGAATAGATCAAATGTACATAATTAAATAAGCGAGTAAATCTATTCTACCAACAGAGTAAGTACGGAAGCGTAAAGTAACTACACGGTCAACTCTAAACGTCAGAACCGAAAAACCCGTGTAAACCACGACACTGAGAAGAACCCAAGGCTGCAAACACAGACAGTGAACAACTGCCTGGACAAAGACACTAGCCACATGACAACTACACTAGTCAACCGGTCAAGTGCGCTACACGCCTTACCCTCAACCGCCAGTTCATGTCTAGCACCTCTCATCGAAGTGAGATGCGAAACTAAAGCAACCACAACTGTCATAGTCTGGCCGAACTACGGTCCCATGCCTAGCCCCTCTAAATGGTACCGGAACCTGTAGAGTGAGGTAGTGAGAAAGGACTAATTGATCTACGTCGGAAGAGCACCAAAAACCTCGACGTCCCAGACTCAGCTAAGAGAGCTCTACAAACGACTCCACGCCGCTATCCCCACCGTTTTCCCCACTGCGACTAGAGTTCATGACTCGAACTTGCCCGCCGCCCAGAGAACTCCCTCAAACAGGTTGCGCGGGGATCGGGGGTCTAGGTAACGGTAACTGTGAAAGACCTCATCGTTCAAACCTGTTAACCTGATAACGAGCTTGACACGACCGCCTCCGCGAACAAGCTGAAGCTTCGCAAGGGATATCATTCACACATGTTCGTAGAAATATAAAGGAAACAACTAATATAAATAAGATTTCCATCTCACAAATATTATATGTGATTTACATAGCAGTTTCTCAACTATAACCAAAACCAGTACAACAATAACCTGGGGCATACCCGAGGTGTACAAAGAAAAAGAATTACACTACTGGTGGTAGCGCAGACCCTGCTCCGCTATAGTGCAGCTCGGAAATAGAAGACAGGCGCGAAGCCTTCTGCTCTCCCTCACCTAAAAGGAGTAGGGGGGTGAGCCTCACAAGTCACTAGCTCAGTAGGGAAACTCCCCCAAAAATCGAGCAAACCAACAACACAAGTAACTAAAACAGGAAGCTACGCTAGCAATTTTATAAAGCTATCTAAGTAGGATATAAAGCAATAAACTGTAGTTACCACTTCTGATCACAAAATCAACTTTAATAAATAAACAGCAAACCCAAACAGTTGTACGAGCTAAATTAGGAAAACACCACACTCGGCGTAGCCTAGCTCGTGACACCAGCAACCGACCTGGACAAACCACACAGGTCTAGCTCTCAATCTCGCAGCCACAGACGTAAGGTCCAGCTGCCACTCCACCAAACCAAGTCAAAGAACTATGGAGACCAACCAAACCACGACACTTGCAGACCACACCACCGCAAGCCCATGCCTGGCACCTTTAGGGACTCTGGCCTGAGCTCCCTAAAGTGAGGTACTTGAAACTGGGACTAGCCGGGGAGCAGTACGTCTATTGCTGTCCATAACCCCACAGCTACGAGCGCGCTGCAAGTGACAAACACAAACTCTCTCTAGTCGTTGTCCCCCTGCCGTCTTTCCCTCAGCCGGATGACAACTCTCTACGAGAGCGAGGGTGTCCAAGAAGATGACAAGACCACGACGGTACCACCGTACCAGGACAAACCCCGAGCACACCCACGTGCCTGCTCACACAAAACTTGTGGCTCCCAACTAAAGAGGTAACCACGGTAGGTGTAACACTACTCGCCACGCACACAAACCACGTACCACTGCACGAACCACTTGAACACACGCTAGTCACGTAAGCCACACACAACCTCTTTCACTAAGCCACATGCTCACCACGTGAATCGCACTCCCGAGGAGCGCTACAGGTGCCAATGTACCGCTTAGCATTGCCATACACATCGGATAATCATTCTCTAGTAATCGGTTACCAACACATGCAAACAGCCCTTGGACTTGTGAACGCGATGGGATCCCATGTCGACGGGTCGGCCTGTCGCGTTCATAACGCGACAGGAGAGTCTGTCGCCTTCACAGGCGGAAACCCTAATCCCAGTGCCCCGCGCTAGATTCCCTCACAAACCCTGTAAACGGTGTTCTCATCCATTTTCATGCTTTAATGAATGTCCTAGCATGATATCTATGGTTTGTAAAGCAAATAACGCGTTAAGCACACCAGACACACAATCCACGCAGTAAAACGAGGTGGAATCTCCCTACCTCCGCGAAGAACAAGGTCCACACGGCGTTTCCCCGCTCCACGTAGCGTCCTTGTGGCGAGAACACGCCGGAAACACCTT
The DNA here is from genome assembly GCA_014218235.1 of Colocasia esculenta. Taxonomy (NCBI): domain Eukaryota; kingdom Viridiplantae; phylum Streptophyta; class Magnoliopsida; order Alismatales; family Araceae; genus Colocasia; species Colocasia esculenta. The sequence goes on along the minus strand of JACBKR010004074.1, from coordinate 21,048 downwards.
CAGAACGCAAAATCGCCCAGAAATCCCGCATAGCTTCCTCCTTGGCCGAGAAGAGCTTGCAAAAGCTCTGTTCAACCAAACTTGTTTAAAAATGCAGCTCGGTTAGGAACGTGACGTAAACCAACATCGCGACTTGAATGCGACGTAGGAGGCCGTCGCCTTCCCCTCCTGATGTCAGCAAGCCGCCCAGCATGCGACACATCATGGGCATCTGTAAAGTCTGCTAATAGATCCAACCTGTAGCTTGCTGAAACAACACATATGGGACTGAGCTTGCCTCTCTTGCTGAACCTGAGTACACCTTTAGTAGGAGAAACTTTCAGAAACACGCAATCCTATTTCAAACTGCAAAAGCCTGCGTCTGGTGTCTGCATACCTCTTCTGGCGACTCTGCGATGTTTGAAGCTTTTCCTTGATGAACTTAACTGTTCTGTACATTGTGCGATCAGCTCTGGACCCATAACCTATCTCTCTCCTAGTTCATGCCAATTCAGCGGTGTCCTGCACGGTCTGCCATATAATGCCTCAAAAGGTGCCATTCCGATACTTGCATGATGATTGTTGTTATATGCAAATTCAACCATGCTCAAGTGACACTCCCATACCCTCCCCAAACCAAGCAGCAAGCTATAACATGTCTTCTATGGTCTGGATCATCCTCTCTATCTGCCTATCTATTATGCGGATGATATGCTGAACTGTATCTCAACTCAGTGCCAACCACTCTCTGTAAACTCCTCCAGAAACCTGATGTGAACTTGGGATCTCGGTCTGAGACAATGGTAACTGGAATTCCATGCAATGGTACTATTCTTTCAACATACAATCTGGCTAGTCTGTCCATTGACCATGTCATGCTTACTGGAAACAATCTGCAAACTTTAGTCAATCTATCAACAAAAACCCAAATGCCATTATGACCTGCTGACCTGGGCAAACCAACTATGAAATCCATAGCTATATCATCCCACTTCCACTGTGGAATGGGTAACGGTTGTCAATAATCCTCCTGGCTTCTGGTGTTCTGCTTCAAGTTGTTGGCAACTGCACATCTTGCTATAAATTTTGCAATTTTCTCATTTCATATTCGGCCACCAGAAGTGCTTCTTCATGTCCTGATACATCTTTGTACTGCCTAGATGAATAGTGTATCTTGATCTGTGGGCTTCTTCTAACACTTTCTGTCTGACCTATGCATCAGCTGGCACATATAATTGGCCTTTGAGCCTCCTACACTGTCATCATCTAAGGTCACTCTGTCCATTCTTAAAATATCAGCCAAGCTATCATCTATCTTCTGGGCTTCAACTATCTGCCAATAAAGAGAAGGCTCCACTGTGCTGCTTGCTAGAATTGCTCGCCGCTGACTGTTCGACACATACATGAATTTTCTACCACAGCTTCATATAATTTCCATTCTCTGATCATAAGTTGATTCATAATAGCTTTTCTGCTCAATGCATCTACCACAACAATTGCTTTGCCTGGATGGTATGCCAAACTGAAGTCATAATCTTTCAAATACTCCATCCATATGTGCTGCCTTAAATTCAAATCATTCTGAGAGAAAATATACTTTAAGCTCTTGTGATCAGTGAACCTTTCCCCATACAGATAGTGCCGCCACAACTGCTGCTAGCTTCAAATCATGCGTCGGATAATTTTCCTTCATGTTTCTTTCTTTAGCTTTAGCTGCATGGAAGCATAAGCGACCACTTTACCATGCTGCATTAATACTGCCCCCAATCCTCTTGGATGCATCAGTGTACAATACAAACCTGCCACTGCCTGACAGAATCTCCAGTATCGGTGCTATAGTAAGCCTCTTCTTTAATTCAGCAAAACTACTACGCCTGCACTCAGAAGACCACACAAAAGGCACTCCCTTCCTTGTCAATTTTGTCATCAGAGCCGCTATCTTGGAAAATCTTGGATGAACCTTCTGTAGTAACCTGCCAAACCTAGAAAGCTTCTAATTTCTAACACTGTCCTTGGCTCCACCCATTTTAGTACTACTTCCAGTTTTGCTGGATCAACTGCAACTCCTTCACTAGAATTACATGGCCCAAAATTGAATCTCTTTCAGCCAAAATACACACTTACTGAATTTAGCGTACAACTGATGTTCCCTTAATGTCTGCAATGTGATTCTTAAATGAGATGCATGCTCCTCTTCCGTCGATGCTGAATATACCAAAATATCATCAATGTAAATAATGATAAAAGATCCAGATATGGTGAAATATTCTATTCATCAAATTCATAAAGCTGCTAGCTGCTAGCGCATTTGTCAACCCAAATGGTATCACCACAAATTCATAGTGCCCATATCTGGTCCTGAAAGCTGACTTATCAATGTCTTCCTCTTTAATCCGCAACTGATGATACACTGATCTTAGATCTATCTTAGAAAACACCTTTGTTGACTGCAGTTGATCAAACAGATCATCTATTCTCGAAAGCGGGTACTTATTCTTAATGGTGACTTTATTCAATTGCCTATAATCAATACACATTCTCAGACTACCATCTTTCTTCCTGACAAACAACACTGGCGCACCCCACTGTGATTGACTAGGCCTGATGAAACCCTTCTCCAACTATTCCTGCAACTGCTTCTTCAATTCTGCTGGGGCCATTCTGTACAGTGCATTGGATATCGGCATACTGCCTGGCTATAATTCAATGGTGAAATCTACCTCTCTGTGTGGAGCTAACCCTGGCAAATCTTCTGGAAACACATCTGTGAATTCTCTAAACACTGGCACTAAATCTACAGACTTATTGGACTCTACTAAACTCATAGAAGCAAGGTACGCTACACACCCCGCATTAATTAACCTTCTAGCCCTAAGTTCAGGATAATAAACTTAGGAGAATAGAAGGGCATACCTTGGAATTCAATACTGCCCCGCCTGGTCTACAAAATCTGACCATTTTCTTTCTACAATCTACCAGTTCCCCATAGGCCTCTAACCAATCCATTCCCAGAATCAAATCATACTCTTCAATGACAATGCATATAACCTTGTTGGCAACTGATTTCCATGAATCACTATTGGAACTTCATCTAGATAACAGGAGGTGAGCACAAAACCACCTGAAGGAACCTCTAAACTAACTCACACTACTTCTCTTCTAAGGGATGTACCATATTATCCAAAAATCTTCAGAAATAAATCAATGGGAAGCACCCAGATCAATCAATACTCTAGCTGAAAAATCAAAGAGCGGTAATATACCTTCAATGAGGTTGGATGCCTCCGCCTACGCCTTGGTAATAGCCATCACTCGGCCCCGTCCTCCTCTTTGGTACGGTTCTCCTCTGCCTCATTCTGCTGGTGGCTGGTATGGCTGCTGCTACTGCTCCTGAGTCCCTCTGTCGTAGCCGTACCTCGAGACGGACAATATCTGGCTAAATGACCTAGCTGACCACAGGTGTAACACCTGAAGCCTGGAAAAGCCACAGGTTGTCTTGCAATGCTCTGCTGGGACTCCTCCGGTACTGGTTTGTATCCTCTGCTCTGTTGGAAACCCGGCTAGAAGCCCTGCTGCCGCCTCCACCTTGACTTCTCCTCTGAATATCTTCTTCAGCTTGCCACCCCACTTTGAAAAACCGGACGACGATGCTCCTGAGGGTTCCGTTCCTTTGCTGATACCTAGGGACTACTGTGGAAGTCAGAAGCTACCTGAACCACCCACCTGAGACTGTCCCTGTCTGGCCTGCAAATTCCTCTCCAACACGGCTACTCTCTGCGCCACCTCCTCTACTGTCTTGCACATCAGTGGAGCTACTGCATCTTGCAACTCGGTCCTCAACCCTCTAATGAAGTACTCTACCATCATAGCATTATCTGTCACCACGTACAGAGCATACCTGCTCAGTGCCATAAACCGCATCTGGTACTCCAACACAGACAACTTCTCTTACTGTAATGTTCTGAACTGCTCTCTCTTTGCTTGCTAGATCTGTAGCGGAAAGAAAGTGTCGTTGAAGACCGTCAGAAACTCTGTCTAGGTAATGCTATCCTCTGTCCTTCCTAAAAAAACCGTCTACATCTTTAACCTCCACCACTCCTGAGCAAATCCCCTCAGCTGGTAAGTGGCAATAATCACTTTGTCCTCCTGCGGACACCTCATGGTGGTGAATACTCTCTCAATCTCATGTACCTAATACTCTGTTGTGTCTGGGTTGGGGCCTCCTGAGTACGTAGGGGGCTGCAACCTCAGAAATCTCTCTACGAGAGCCGTAGACTCCTCTGCTCTAGTCGGCCTCGTTGGTACTGTGGGCAGTACGGGTACTACAGGGGTTACCTTGACTCCTATTGGTGGTAGAACTGGTGCTGCTGGCACTGCCTCCTCAACAACTGGTGTTGTTGGCTGTGGGGTGCTTGCTGATCCATCCTCATACAAATATCTGCAAGACTCTCCCAAATCCTTCTATCATCCTCTGTGTAGAATCCTCTAGACCATCTCCACCTCCTCCCCAATCTCTCTGATCTGCCATTTCTAATCCTGCACAACAATATTCCAACCATACAACACAACACAAATCAACAAAAAACCCAGGGTCAACTACTAGCAGTGGGTTAAGTAGAGAATAGGTCATGTAAATTTTCGATTCCTTTACATTTATACGAACTTTGCTCTGATACCAACTGTGACGGACCTCATCGTTCAAACCTGTTAACCTGATAATGAGCTTGACACGACTCCGCCTCCCGCGAACGAGCCGAAGCTTCGCAAGGGATATCATTCACACATATCCATAGAAATTAAAAGAAACAACTGAAATATAAATAAGATTTCCATCTCAAATATTTACATGTGATTTACATAGAGAATTTCTAAACTATAACCAAAACCAGTACACAGTAACATGGGGCATACCCGAGGTGTACAAAGAAAATGAATTACACTGCTAGTGGTGGCGTAAACCTTGCTTTGCTACGGTGCGGCTCGGAACTAGAAGACGGGTGCGAAGCCTCCTCTCTCCCTCACCTGAAAGGAGTAGGGGGGTGAGCCTTACAAGTCACTGGCTCAGTAGGGAAACTCTCCCCAGAAACCAAGCAAACCAACAACACAAGGAACTAAAGCAGGAAGCTACGCTAGCAATTTTATAAAGCTATCTAAGCAGGATATTAAAGCAATAAACTATACTTAACCATTTTCTATTCACAAAACTAACTTTAATAAATAAACGGCAAACCCAAACAGGTGTACGAGCTAAAGTAGGAAAACACCACACTCGGGCCGCGTAGCCTGGCTCACGACACCAGTAACCGACCCGGACAAACCACACAGGACTACCTCTCAGTCTCGCAGCCACAGACGTAAGGTCCAGTTGCCGCTCCACCAAACCAAGTCAAAGAACTATGGAGACCAACCAAACCACCACACCTGCGGACCACACCACCGCAGGCCCATGCCTGGCACCTTTAGGGACTCAGGCCTGAGCTCCCTAAAGTGAGGCACTGGAAACTAGGACTAGCTGGGGCCCAGTACGTCTACTGGTGTCCATAACCCCCCAGCTACGAGCGTGCTGCAAGCGACAATACAAACTCTCTCTAGTCGATGTCCCACTGCCGTCTTTCCCTCAGCCGGATGACAACTCTCCATGAGAGCGAGGGTGTCCAGGAAGACGACAAGACCAAGATGGTACCACCGTACCGGGACAAGCCCCGAGCACACCACGTGCCTGGCTCACACAAAACCTAGGGCTCCTAATTGAAGAGGTAACCATGATAGGCGTAACACTACTCGCCACACACACAAACCAAGTGCACACTGCACGAACCACATGAACACACGCTAGTCACGAAAACCACACACAACCTTGTCCACGTGAGCCACACGCTCACCACGTGAATCGCACTCTCGAGGAGCGCTACAGGTGCCAATGCACCGCTTACCATTGCCATGCACATCAGATAATCATTCTCGGATAATCGAGTTACCAAAACATGAAAACAGCCCTCGGACATGTGAACGCGACGGGGTCACATGTTGCCTTCTGAACGCGAAACCTTGATATGTCGTGTTCAGAGCAAGAACACGACGGGTCGGCCTGTCACATTCATAACGCGGCAGGAGAGTCTGTCGCCTTCACAGGCGAAAACCCTTATCTGGGGGCCCTCACAAGATTCCCCACAAACCCTGTAAACCGGTGTTCTCATCCATTTTCATGCTTTAATGAATGCCCTAGCATGATATCTATGGTTTGTAAAGCAAATAACGCATAAACACGCTAGACACATAATCACGTAGTAAAACGAGGTGGAATCTCCCTACCTACGTGAAGAACACGAAGAACAAGACCCACACATCGTTTCCCCCGCTCCACGTAGCGTCCTCACGGAGAGAACACGCCGAAAACACCTTTAGAATGCAAAATCGCCCAGAAATCCCGCACAGCTTCCTCCCTAGCCGAGCAGAGCTTGCAAAAGCTCTGTTCAGCCAAACCTATTTAAAAACGCAGCTCGGTTAGGAATGCGAGTTAGGCCTACGTCGCGACCTGAACGTGACGTAGGAGGCTGTCGCCTTCCCACTCCTGATGTCTGCAAGCCGCCCAGCGTACGACATGCGGCGCGCATGCAGACGATGACTCAAAATAGTAGTTCCATGAATGCGACACCCAGCACCATCGCTTTCAGAACGAGACGCACCCCTCCATCGCGTTCATAGACAGAGAGCAAGTAGGCGCTTTGGGCCCAACCTACCGGCCCACAACGCCCCAGAAACTTACGTAAACACCTGCTACACGCGTCATTGGCCACACACTGGCCTCCACAACTATTATACGACGATCCGAACGGTCAATACATAGTAACAACCTCTCTCGCGGACAAGCCCTCAAGTGCTTAGCACGGGCGAAAGACTAGGTAGGACCGTGCCAGAAAATAGCACAAGTGCCAAGAAAAAGAATTACAGTGGAAGGAAAACTCCGAACAGGTTGCCAAGCCATTCTCTGTTTGAGAAAGGCGACACAAGGGCTATCGCTACCAGAAGGCGACACCCTGACTGTCGCAACCTGGGTCAGAAGGCGATAAGGAGCATGTTGCAATCAGTCACGACAAGGGCATTGTCGCAACAACAGACAGAGGTCCAAGAGACCACTTGAGACCTCCATAGCACACGGTGGAAACCGGTAAAAAGGCGACAACCACCCTGTCGCGACCAGCATGCGACATGGTGGGTGTCGCGGGTGGCTTTCGCTTTCCCACACCAGAAGGTGACATGTCGGGATGTCGCGATCTGGGTCGCGACACCAAACGTGTCGCAACACAGACTTACACACCGAGAGCATCCCTTTATACCATGCACCACAATTCCGAACAAACCAAGGGGATGGGAGCATGGAGAGCGATGTAAACATGCAAATAGAGTTGAAACCACCCTTATAAACACCCATGCATACCAAGGAAATGGTTTTACACTCCATAAACACATGAAAGCATGGATCTCTCAACACCCATATCCCATTCCAAGCACAAACCAAGCATTATAGGAACCAACCATCACACATGCAAGGCCTAGCATGGATTCTAAGGGCTTGGAGAAGGGGTTTGGAGGCCCTAGCATGGTAAAAATAGAGGAAAGGCAAGGAGTCCTTACCTCAAAATGGAGAGCCAACCGTTGGGGTCTTCTCATGTGCACAACCACCTCCTTCTCGCTTGAAGCTCTACACTCATGCCGTCTACGAGCAAGGTTCGTCCTACACGCCGAAGGAGGAGTCACCACACGAGGCGAGCAAGCCACACCCATGCCGAAGAAGCACCACACCAGGAAGGAGAGAGGACACGCCAGGAAGAGCACCACCACGAGTGCAACACACCTCTCCCAAGCCCTCAATCTCCTCTCAAGCTCCCCACGGAGAACACACACACACATGGTCGGAAGGAGAGTAGGAAAATCAGAGAAGAGAAGGAGGAGGTTGTTCTGAGGCCTGAGCTATTTTATGCCTCGGTCACGTTCACTTACTGAACGTGATGGCCAACTGTCGCTATCTCAAAGTCCAGGTCAACCTGACCAACGGACCCTCCACGTGCCAACTTGCAGAGCTGACACCTTAAATGCGACACTTGACATGTCGCCTTTCCGTTGTCAGGGGTTGACACTTGTCCCAACTATCCCGACAGTAAAACAACAAAACTGCATGCTGTGGTCAAAGGGATGAACAAGACAACATGCCTGTCATGTTCACAACCGGAACGTGACAGACACCTTGTTGCCTTCAGAAGGTGACGGCCTAATACGTCGCTACCTTCATCCGAAGGTGGCTGACCAATAAGAGGGTGGATGTTACAGAGGCAGTGTGACGTGATGGTTGATTTTCCGTCCGGTGATTACATGTGTTCTTTCGGTTACCTTGAGGGTGTCATAGTTGAGGTCCAGGAACACTAGTTTTTGGATAGGTTGTACACGTTGCGGCTTCATGACTTTGACGTCATCCTTGACATGGACTGGATGGAGGCTCACTAAGTTGTGGTGGATTTTCAGCAGAAGACCATTCAATTTTAGATACCTGGAGTGCCTGTTCTCTGCTTCCGAGGTATCTGGTCTACCCGTCGACCTTTTATTTCCTTCTATAAAGCTCGTCGTTTGATCTTTGATGGTTGCATAGCATATCTTGCTTCTGTTGTTCCTTGGAACCTAGAGGGTCGTCAGTTTTTGGTGTGCCTATTGTTGTGGTTTCCTAATGTTTTCCAAATGATCTACCTGGGTTGCCACTTGAGCGGGAGGTAGAATCTCCATTGAGCTTTTGCTTGGTACGATGCCTTTGTCTAAGGCACCATACTGGATGGCTCCAGCTGAGCTGAGTGAGCTGAAGTGCCAGTTGCAGGAGTTGCTTGAGCTGGGTTTTATCCGTCTGAGTCGTTCGCCGTGGGGAGCGCCAGTGTTGTTCGTGAGGAAGAAGGATGGTAGCTTGCGGTTGTGCATTGATTACAGGCAGTTGAACCAGGTAACAGTGAAGAACATGTATCCATTGCCCAGGATTGATGACTTGTTTGATCAGTTGCAATTAGCCAATGTATTTTTGAAGATTGACTTGAGATCAGGATACTACCAGCTGAGGATCAGAGAGTCAGATATTGGCATGACAACTTTCCTTTCAAGATATGGTCACTTTGAGTTCGTCGTGATGCCATTTGGGCTCATGAACGCGTCAGTAGCTTTCATGGATTTGATGCACAGAGTGTTCAATGAGTACTTGGACAAGTTTGTGGTCATATTTGTAGATGACATTTTGGTCTACTCGGCTTCTAAGGAGGAGCACGAGGAGCATCTGAGAATCGTGTTGGAGACGTTGCGGAGTCACCAACTTTATGCCAAGTTCGACAAGTGCGAATTTTGGCTGAGGGTGTCACACCTCGATATTTAGTAGCGGAATAAATACAGGGATGCGTGAACGATACAAATAGACGTATCACAGTTGAATAGCGCAGAGTCACAATTAAACACAACAACACATTTGAGACCATAATATTGCCATCAAAAGTACTCTTTATTCCATTTCAATCCACTAGTTGCAACCTTACATAAGAAGAACCAACTAAAGGGTCCATTATTCAAATATCAACTTCATGAAAATGTATCTTATTACATAAACTACTCAAACATCTATTCCTAATACTTTATCTCCTCATATGACGGGTGCTCATCACTCTTGCCCTGTCCCATTAGATTCCACGAGATCCTCATCCATACCTGAAAAGGACAGAATGAAAGAGTGAGGGAACTAGCTCAGTAGGATTTACATCTCAATGTGTGGGCACTAATATACATGATTAACATTTTAAGTAGGCAGGATATGAACATGAACATGATGACAATGCATGCAGTTGTAACAAGTCAAATAGCTGAATAGAATGAATATCATATCAAATCAAATATGATTCTCATATACAATGGACAAGTAATTCCAGATTAGAATCATATCAAAAGGAATTGGCCATATTCACATAGATATCACATATTCACGTGATCAGACGTATCATATCATATCAACGAAGGCACATTCACACAAATCTTGTACACGTATCAGTGCCATGCCAAGCACCACAAGTCCATACTCTTGCGGTTATAAGTACGTTGGGGCGCTCCTCCCTAGGACCAGACAAGGCCCTTATTGCATAGGCATTAGTCAAATGGATCGAAGTCCCATGTTGTGTCGATCAAACATGTACATATTATGGCTATGGAATTTCAATAACAAGCTTGTTGCAATAAGGATATGATCATACATAGAGTCAAGGTAAGACAATAGCTCAAGAGATCAATTGGACAGCATAAAGACGTATCTTATGTTTCATAATTCCTTAATGTCTTAACAAGAGGGTGACAAATGATAGATCGTACATGGTACAAGTGCTCTCTATCTCCAGGGTACTTCATGGTACAATCAGCTCGATCTCTATGAGGGAATCCATAGAGTACGAAGACTTACGGAGGTCTTAGGGAAAGATCGCTAGTCCGCCGATACGGAATGACCGGCAGAGAGCTCCCAATTCCCCAAGAGGGGTGTGCCTAATCGTGTAAATGTGGTAAGTGTCGTGTCTCGGATCATTCCTAATCATGTATGCAATTGATGAACAAATAATGGGACATCAGAAAGCACATAAATAAGGAAAAGCCCACATGCATATCATGATAGAAAATTTAACTAAACAAGTCCATTCTAACATGTATTCATCACATATTCGTATCACATACTATTATGACAATATCATATCAAGCTAGATCACAAGATGATAATCAAATGAACATAAGATCAATCACATAATACGTATTAGAATCATATTCATGTCATTACCATTTTCAAGTGGGTTGATTACTTTTAGGCCAATGCGCAATGAGTAACATGATTACAGAATAAAAGATTAAATATGCTGACTGACTAACCAAAAAGTAAAGTCTTGGATCGGTCTTTAAATCGCGTCCTACACAGTTGACGCAATTACTGACGCAATGCACAGACACAACACGACCAAACTGTGAAGAATCAAAATCGCGACGGTCCACATCGTCACCTTTATGATTGAATCGCGACGGGATACCCCGTTGCATTCATGAGATTCGTTCAAAATCAGAATATAAAAATTACCGAAATCCTTGGGTCGGAAACCGTGTCAAATCACGACAGCCTATGCCGTCGCGTTCTGACTGGCACTAAAAACCACGTAGCGCACAGTCCCACGCAGGCGGTTTGACGGTCAGACGTGAAAACGTGACAGACTTATTGATCACCTTTCATATAATTGCGACTTACCAGGGCGTCGTGTTCATGCAACATGAATCGCGATGTCTGTATACGTCGCGTTTTAGGATATTCACCGAGAACGCAGGAAACAGGCAGCGAGCCTCTTCCAATGATTATATCTCTCTATCTACTGATATTAAACAAAACTCTCAACATGAAACATGACGACGACATTAATAGAAGAACTTTCATGTTGTGGGTTGGATCTAATTCGGTCTCGAATCGCATGCAACATATGAAGAACATAAAAGGCCCTACACATACGCGACTTAGGAAAAACACTAGAACTTGACGTATACACCATGGAAATTGGGAAAATCAAGTGTGTATGAAACTAGACATGCAGCACTACAAGATGGTATAGGTTTCATTTAGTCTTGGCTCGAGATTACTACCTCTGAACGGATGCAAGAGATGCAATAACCCAGGTCGATGCAGAGCGAGGTTGAGGAAGAACCACGTTTTCCCCAGCCGTTCTCCTCTCCTCCTACGTCCCAAGCTTGCTCCTCATGACCCCAACTCGATGCCAAACCTTCTCCAAACGTTTTGTGACGAACTCTTATAGTTTAGGATTTAATTTCATGTCCTAATAATGCTAGGAAAGGTGGCTGCAGGATCTGCTTGGCACCTTCCAAAATTTGGAATATCTCCTCCCAAATGAAGTAGCTACACCATAGGAAGGTCATAAGCATGGTTGGCCACGATTTGGCTTGCAATGCTGGCTAATAGCACTCTTTTAAACCCTAATTTGCCCTTCCTAATTACCACTTATTTACATGTACGATTTTTGGTATTTTCTCGCTCCAATTTATTCTGGGGCCAAAAGTGATCTAGTAGCCCAATTTTGATAATGGGTCATTAATACATGATGTTGGAAGTCTCTCCAACATGTTTATTTAATTTATGGTCACGTTATTTTTCCGCGTTAACGGTTTTCCAACTTAGTTTCCTAATTTTGGTAATTCGTCATGCAAGGCTAATTAGATTTTTGTTGCACAAATTTCTTCATGGAATGCTTAGGGATAATATTGGGGTTGATTTATAATTTTTATGGAATTTTTCGATGTGTTTTCTCACGTACGATAGTGGTATGTAAGTTCTACATTCCGATAATGAGGAAATTATTAAATTTAATTTATTTCTATTTTTTTAAATTCCTAAATTTCTGGGGTGTTACATCCTCCCCCATATAAGAAAATTGGTCCCCAAATTTACACCTAATGATATAGTTTCGTATCTGAGAATAATCTGTGGTGGTTTTTCTTCATTCTTTCCTCTGTTTCCCAGGTAGCATTTGTAACTCCGTCTCGACTCCATTGGACCTTCACCATAGGTATGGTATGATTCCTGAGCCATTGCAACTTTCGATCTAGCAGCTTGACCGGCTTCTCTTCATAGGTCAGGTCCTCCGAATCTCCAAGTCCTCATGGTTAATCACGTGGTCGGCATTGAATAAATACTTCTTCAGCATGGATAGTCACTATTATCAACTAGGACATACAATTAGCACCTGCACAACTAGACACTTTGAATACCCAAGAAAATTTGGGTACCAAGGCATGACAGGCGACAGAAAACTGTTTACAAGTTTTAGAGATGAGGTTGGTCAAGTCACTTATGGAGATAATAAAAAAGGCAAAGTATTAGGATGTAGAACAGTAGGAACAAAAGAAAAGGATGATAGAAGATGTAATGTAGAATGATCAAAACATAATCTTATCAGCATCAGTTAATTGTGTGACAAAGGTCACTTGGTAAAATTTCGGAATGATAAATGTTTATTCAAAAGGATGGAAAAATAATCTTTGAAGCACAAAGAGTCAAAAATCTGTGTACTCTAAAATTAGCAGAATTGAAAGAAGTTAACATATGTCTTGCAACTACAAAGAGTGAGGAGATTGATTTATGGCACAGAAGACTAGGACATGCAAGCACATCAGTGGTTAAGAAATTAATCAAGCATGATCTAGTTGAAGATCTTCCAAAGCTTAAACTGAAGAAATCTAGAATCTATACAGCCTATGCAAAAGGAAAACAAACCAAGACATCATTTCAGTCTAAAACAGTGGTAACAACTTCCAAGCCTTTGAAACTCATTCACATGGATTTGTTTGGACCTATGAGAATAGTAAGTCTTGGAGAAAAAGTTTATGGCTATGTAATTATAGATGATTATTCAAGGTACACTTGGGTATCATTTTTGGAAGCCAAATCAGAAACATTTTCAGCCTTTCTGAAGTTTAGTATATTTGTACAAAAGAACTAGAAATTTTAGAGAATCAATATTAGATCTGATCATGGTGGGAAATTCAAGAATGAAAAATTTATCAGATTCTATGAAGAAAATGGCATAGAACACAATTTCTCTGCACTAAGAACACCTCAAATAATGGAGTAGCAGAAATGAAGAATAGAACACTGCTAGATATGGCCAGAACAATACTTACATAATACAATCTACCAAGATACTTCTGGACAGAGGCAGTCAACACAGCCTGCTACATTATCAACATGTGTATGATCAGACCAATTTTGAAGAAGACACCTTATGAGCTATACAAGGAGAAAAAGACTAACATTAGTCCTCTTCGACCCTTTGGTTGTAAGTGTTTCATTTTGAATAATGGTAAAAATAATGTAGGAAAATTAGATGCTAAAAGTGATGAAGGTATTCTACTAGGATATATCTCAAAATCTAGAGGTATAAAGTGTTTAACAGAAGGACTTAACTGTAGAACAATCAGTTCATATTTTATTTGATGAAACTAACTCTTCTATTAAGAGAATAGAAGAAGAAAAAGATGTTGTTGAAGATTTGTGCAGGGATCTGGAACATACCTCTCTTGAAGAAAAATAAGAAGAAAAGAAAGATCCTCCACTCGAAGAACTACAAGAATAGGAAGAAACACAGGAAGGACTACCTAGAGAATTGAGGAATCACAGAGATCATACAAGAGAAAATATTATAGGTGATCCTCAAGATAGGGTAAGAACAAGAGGTATGAATATTCCCTGTGATTACACTGCATTTGTTTCTCAAACTGAGCCTAGGACAATCAATGATGCACTGGCAGATGAATCTTGGATCCTAGCTGTGCAAAAGGAACTTAACCAGTTCCAACGCAGCCAGGTATGGACTCTTGTCCCTAGATCTTCTGATTATCTAGTTATTGGGACCAGATAGATCTACATAAACAAAATAGATGAATCATGAGTAATCACCTGGAACAAGGTCAGACTGGTAGCGCAAGGATATTCTCAAGAGAAAGGCATTGATTTTGATGAAACATATGCTCTAGTTGCTAGATTAGAGGCTATTAGAATTTATTAGCACATGCATGTTCTCTTAATATCAATTATTTTAAATAGATGTTAAAAGTGAAAGATGTGCGGAATTGCCCATATGGTAATCTAGAAGGGGGGGGGGGTTGAATAGATTACAACTAACTTTAACCAAGATTGACTTCTTTTAAATGAGAACAAAACTTACCAAATTCTTAAACAGATTCAATTTTGATTTGACTTTCAGTTAGTGTGCTTCTTGTGAATAAAATGCAAACAACCTATCTACGTGTGTAAAACCAGCGTGCCTACCAATCAACTATCGTGAAAGCGTGCAAACCATAGGACACGAGGATTTAAGGTGGTTCAGAGTACACAACTTGTGATCCTAGTCCACGTCCACACACACACGCAGAAACGACTGCTTATCAGCGAGTTCACTCACTACAACACACACACCACGCTGTCTGACGTAAACACACGATCAGAACAATGTTAACCATGTAGATCAAGCACAAGAATCGCTTGACCCCCAACAAAAACACAAGATAAGAAAAAAATAGAGACAGAGAGAAGAGTTCTGAGTTGATGTATCAAATCCTGATGTTGAACTCTTCACGATGGTCGTCCAGATGAACTTCAAGCTCCGTCTTGATAGGTATCAGTTGATGGAGAAGCTTGAGAGATGGACAACCTGGCTTCAATTCTGTTCAGACAATAGCTCTTTCGTTCCTTGGACGGAAGGTTGAAGCAGAGCAGCAAGGAGACTTTTCTCTTGAGACTTTGCTAGGGTTTGGTATGGTGGCTGCTTCTGTACGAAAATACCTTTAGAGGTTCCTTATATATGGGTGTTCAAGTATGGAGAGTCGTGGTAGAAGGAAACACCCATATAGGAAACATATAGAAATCTCGGAACTGAAGTTTCTCTTCGTCTGTCGACAGCAAGAAATGCATCTGTCGACAGGTACTGACAGAATTACAGAAGCCAGAAGACTGGGCTTCCCGGGAGACAGTTTCCTGTCAGTGGCTGTCGACAGGCGATTGACCTCGCTCGACAGGGACACTGTCCTGAAGTCTGTTTCACATTTCTGTGCTGGGGCTGTCGACAGGCACCTTGGGGCTGTCGACAGGCACACTTCACACTGAGACTTATGAAGCTGTCTGTGTCTAGTTGTCGACATGCCTTTGGGGCTGTCGACAGGCATCTGCCTTTATGTTTCTCTTGATCTTTTGCTCTGACTTTGGTGCTTTGACTTGCACACTTTCTCACCTATATTGAGAACATTGTTAGTGAGATTATGAACATATAAATGATCAAATTAAACATGTGTTTCTCTATTAACATTTGTTCATGAAATGCTCATCATGAAAAAACAACCATTTCAATTGTAAATCTGACCAATCTCATTATAAACCCAATATTCTCCCCTTTTTGATGATGACAAAAATTCAATTTATGGAAAATTGATGGTTCTCCCCCTTTTGACAACATCTAAAAGGACACGTCATGCACACAAGAGAAGAGAACATATGCATAAACTGTGAATTTCATTGAATTGACATTAATTACACACAGTTACAAAATTTAGTGACAACATGACAAACGAAGTATAAGGGAAAGAGAGAGCATGATTGTGATAGCAAACGAAGATAACGGTGATAAGACCCTGACCAAAGCAAAATAAACACCCCATAAACTAACTAGACTCTCTAGACTCTCTAGACATCGCATTGCAGGAGGTGCAGAGGCCTGATGGAAACCATGAAGCTCAGTGGAGAGCCTGGTAAGCCGTATCTGTAACTGGACTTGGGGTCAGCCAATGCATCCAAGCTGGTTATCAAACATTATCCAAGCGAGCATTTATGTGGTTGAAAACAGTGGTCATTTGAAGATGCATTTGTGCCATTTGAGCAGTGATGAAATCTCGAAGAGAGGGACTCATCAGGCGCTTGTTCATCAGCAGCAACATCAGCTTCAGCTCCCAGAGCTTCCATGGGCTCAGACTTGGATCTTCTCAGCATCATCTGCTTGTGCCTTACCTTGAGGTCCCTTATAAACAAACCCGTCAATCAGCTTATAGCCCATCCGATGAGCAGCAGTAAAATCAAAGGCACTGCAGGATTTAAGAACAGTCATCTCTTCTCGTAGAATGGGAATGCCAATGAATAAGAGAAGAGAAGTGATGGGACAAGCATAAGGCATAGACTGTTTGGAGCTGGTAAGGCATAGCCGGATGTGAGAAACCATAAGGAGAGGCAAGTTGACTGATCACCATTAAGAATAGAGTGGAAAAGGGATTTGTGAACGGCAGTCACAAGTTCCCTACTGCCATCCTTTGGGACTATGATGGTGGTGAAAATATGGTGGATGAGAAGATGAAGAGGAGGAAAGGAGTTGGCATTCCACTGCACACGTTATTTTGAGGAATCGTATGGCTGTAAGGTGATAAGAGTATAGTACTCAGAGGCCAACGGATGATGGTGCATGATGTCAATGCTAGAGTTTGGAATTTGAAGAGCACGAGAAAGAAGATTAGGAGTGAGTTGAAAAGATTGGTCCTGCACCTTGGTGTAGAGATCACCATTCGTTGTGATCCTCAGATGTTGTAAAAGTCCGTCACAGCGACTGGAGAAAAGCGCTTGTCGGAATAACAGAAGGGAGACCAGCCCTGGACTTCAAAAAGAGGCTGCAAATCTGGGAACATGTCCTCCAGTGAGACAAAATAACGTAGCGAGGTTGAACAAACTTGGTGAAGGTGCCATGAGCATCTAGGAACTATATTTGGAGGGATAAGTAGTTCCGACAGACGATCATCTCGATGCTTTGTTCAGCGCTCGGCAGAAACCCCGGAACCCTCGCCGACTTGGGGAGAACGAGGACGACGACGGGAGGCAAGCTTCTTGCTCTTGGGAGCCATTAGAAGAAATGATCCTGGAGTAGAGAAGAACTCGGAAGAAGGAAGAAGACACAAGAAGGAGGAGACACCAGAGAGAGGCAGACTTGGCTTTGGCGCTCTGGAGAAGAGGGGTTTGGTGGAGAAGGAAAGAGGAGGGAGTTTTGGAAGTGAGAAAGGGAGGAAAGGGTCGTGGGTTCCTTTTAAAGAAAGTGGGAAGGGATTTGAAGAGACAGGGACCCATAAAATCCGCCCTAACGAGCCGCCCGTTGGGCTTCCAAAACAAACCCTGCTGCCGGCTGTCGACAGGTGTGAACAGTCATCTGTCGACAGGCACTTGCAGAAATGTGCTATGAGGATATTTGACAGATTTTCAAGGCAACGACATCCAATGTGTATATAAGGTGGGAATTAGGAAAATACTCATTATAAAATGTCATACCCACTAATAATTGTGACATGTCAAGCATCTACAATGGTTGTGAAATAATATTCCCAGAATCTCAAGTTGCGTCATGAAGAATACATCAAACAAAAACATATTAAAATAAGATAATCCTCTTGAATAAAGCCATTGCAGAAAAACATATTTCTTAGTGGGTGACAGTCAAAAAGGTGTATGAAAAGGATGTCTACATGGGAATTAACCTTAACATCAAATTGCCTTGATAAGAAACATGAGGAGGCTACACTCTATTCATCGGTTATGATTTGTTTCTTATTGAACAGAAGAGAAAAAGTGGTAATTAGGATTACTTTGACCTTTTGACGTGAAGATAGACATGTGTGATGCCCATATCTCTAGTTACTCAGTCGAGGTGACCATCAGACCATTATACAGAGATAATGAGTAAGCCTTTTGACGTGAAGACAGACATTTGTGATGCCCATGTCCCCGGTTACTTAGCAATACCCAGCATTGCTCTGCCTTTATTCCCTTATTTTAATTTTGATACACATATGAGTTTTCGAAATAGGTAGCTTGTCTCCCCTTTTTTTTTTTTAAAAATCAAGGTCAAGAAGTGGATAAGATGTAAGAGCCAATGCAAGACATAACCTTCAATGACCTTTGGACTTTGCACATGACTTTGAAAAATGATTTTCCACAAGGGAGTTATTCAAGTGAGTTAGGTTAGACTCATGTGATTTGTTACACGTACTCAAAATGATGCAACCTAGACTCACAAAAGAATAGTATGTCAAAATCATTGTGATTTAGACAATATCTTTGATATTATATGGATATGAAAGATTATGACACAAGTAAGTCACCAAATTTTCACCTTAAATACAGTAGTGAAGAGTGCTCATGAAGAATATTGACAAAGAATGAGGAATTGCTTGGAAAATGTGTATCTGTCGACAGCTAAAGGGACCCTGTCGACAGATGCACACAGCTGGAGATTCTGGTTTCAGACTGAAGAAAGCTATCGACAGATGGATTTTTGGATGTCGACAGATGCACACAGACATAAGTTTTGGAGTTCGGGGAGATCAGAAACTGTGCCTAGCTGTCGACAGATGGGTTGGACCTATCGATAGAGGCACACTTGGTTCAAAATCTGGGTTCTGTGGAGGCATTTCTATCGACAGAATGGATTAGTGCTGTCGACAGGAGCTGTGCAAGACAGATTTAAGGCTAGGATGAGAGAAAAATTGGAACTCCATGCTAGGAAAATGTGGGTGTGTGAAATGTGAAGATTTCCCTTAAGAAATCATTCATCTAACCTGAACTTCCTCCCATAGTGTGTGCTTGTGTAGACCCAAACATTCAAGCAATTCAAATCAAGGTTTCACATGTATAACAAGCATTTGCACATAAGTTCATGAGAGAGTACAGATGAAAATAGAAATCCATGTGTGTGTAAATGTGAATGGGCAATTGTAAAGAACCCATAGACCTCGTTTGAAGTAAATGATCTTTAGATGCAACTGACTATGGCTACGTGGCGGAGAATGTTTTCTCACGCATAATGATAGTTTCCAAACAAGCATAACTTGTTCTTCCACATTTCACCATTTGATATACCACATAACCATTGCACATAAAGAGCATATACCTCAAAATTCGGTAAGAATTTCATTGCATTTTGCACAATCCCAATTCTCTTCTCATAGTAGTGAACCTATCTTCTGACAGTGGTTTGGTGAAGATGTCAGCCAACTGTTGTTCGGTAGGTATGAAACTAAGCTCCAAGGACTTGTTGGCTACCTCATCTCTCAAGAAGTGATGTCTTATTTCTATATGTTTGGTCCTTGAGTGTTGAACTGGGTTCTTTGAGAGATTGATGGCACTAGTATTGTCACATAGGATATGTGTGCATCCAATGTCAATGTTGTAGTCAGACAGTTGACTTTTTATCCACAACACTTGAGCCGCACAACTCCCTGCACACATATTATGCCTCTGCAGTGGAGAGTGCAACCGAATGTTGCTTCTTGGATGCCCATGAAACCATGCAACCACCAAGAAATTGGCAGTACCCACTAGTGCTCTTTCTATCAATTTTACATCTAGCATAGTCAGCATAGAATATGATATCAAATCAAAGCTACTTCCGCTGGATACCAAAGACCCAAATCATACGTACCTGAGAGATATATGAATATTCTCTTAACTGCAACCAAATGACATTCCTTGGACTAGATTGATATCTAGCACAAAGGCAAACACTGAACTGTATATCCAGTCTACTTGCAGTAAGATAAAGGAGTGGGCCAATCATACCTCGAATTGCTTTGCATCTACCGGTTTACCTTCTCATCATTTTCAAGTTTAATGCTTGTGCTCATTGGGGTTGAGGCAGGTTGGCTTGTTCAAATTGAAATCTTTTGAGAAGCTCCTTAACATATTTTTCTTGATTAATGAAGAAGCCGTCTTCATGTTGCTTTACCTGCAAACCAAGAAAGAATTGAAGCTCCCCATTAGACTCATCTCAAATTCACTATGCATATGTTTGGAAAACTCCTCACACACAGTGATGGGTTAGTGGAACCAAATATAATGTCATCCACATAAACTTGAACGACAATTATATGATTGTGAACTTTCTTATAAATAGTGTTTGGTCCACCTTACCTCTTGAGTAGTTTTTACTCACCAAGAAGTTGCTTAACCTGTCATACCAAGCTCGAGGTGTCTGCTTCAAACCGTAAAGAGCTTTGTGCAACTTGTAAACATGATTAGGCATTTCAAAATTTTCAAAACCCAGGTGGTTGAGAAACATAGACTTCCTCTTTGATGTAGCCATTTAGGGGACAGTTTTAACATCCATTGAAAAAGTTTGAACTTGTGTGAGCATGCATACGCCAACAATATTCTAACTGCTTCAAGTCTAGCTATAGGTGCAAAGGACTCTTCAAAGTCTATACCAAATTCTTGATTGTATCCTTTGCTTCCAGTCTAGCCTTATTTCTCACCACTTTACCCTCTTCATTTAGCTTATTCCTAAATACCCATCTAGTACCTATGACAGAAATCTCAAGGGTTTAGGAACTAAACTCCAGACATTGTTTCTTGAAATGACCAGTTCCTCATGCATGGCATCTATCCAAGAGTTTTCCTTTAGTGCCTCTTCCACATTTTTAGGTTCCACTTGAGAAACAAAAGCT